>OMNN01051633.1:27869-59169 GCA_900302755.1 Chromis chromis | reverse complement strand
TACATATTTAGCAATACAAAGTAATTGTATTTATTTAGGACACTTTAAAAAAAAAAAAAAAAAAGGTTCTTAAATTGAAAAAAACACGACCAATCCATAGAAAATTGTCTTGCTTGAAACCGGTCTGGTGCAAAAAATGTTGCAGACTGCTGCTATTGATCATTAACTTACATTTTGAATTTGTTTCCATACAGATTCTGGTGCAAGCGGTTTATTCTGGGCCATTTTTTAAAAACAAGACATGTAGGAAAATGTGGTTTTGAAGAAATACCACAATTTTCAGCTTAGATTTGGTTGAAATCTCACAAACCAGTAGTTGAAAGTTTAAAATCGGACAATTTTCTCTGTTTATTACAGTTTCTGGCTCTCATAAATGTTGTCATATTGGCAGTTTTTTTCACAATTCACATGGTTGATCAGCTGTTTCTTTTGTTGTTTTTGTCTCTGGCAACATGAAACATGGTCAATACCAGCTGACATGAAAGAACAACTACAGCTTTCCTGATTGAAAACTCGTAAAAGTTTGTTTCTTCTTTGAGGTTTTTCATCAAATAGCAAACAAGTGGTTTTGCTTCAGTCTACCTTATTCCTGCCATGCAGCTTATAGCGCCACCTTCTGATGACACCGTGCAGCCAAGTTTTGTCTGCTCCAAGACAGTTGGTGGAAACCAGCCAAATTTCCTGCAACATTTCAAAAACTGGCCTCTTAATTCATTTGACAGTTTTATGGAAACACAGCTTACGTCTATCAGCGCTGATCAGCAGTTTTCCTCCCCTTGCTTCAGATGTAACTTTAATCTCCTGTTCCAGCAACACAAGGCTCTTACTTCTATTTCCAGCAGAAAGCATCTGAAAAATGCACAAAGCTGAGACTTTGCAGGGGGATTGAGGAGGCAGGCTGTGGAAAATAACACAGGATCAGCTCAGTGGAATGAAACCTGTAGATGTACATTTATTAGTCTCTTTGTAGTGTGTTTTTTTCTTTTTCTTTTTTCAGTCAAGCTTCACAGACTTCACTTTCCATCTTCACTTGACTCCTTGTTAACGATTCACCATCATCCTCTCTTTTACCCCAGTCAGAGCTCGTATCTGGGGGGTTTTCAGGGCCTGTATGTGCAGAATATAAAGTCTTTATCACTTCAGGCTGCAGCTTTTAACTAAACTTTTATGTGCTTATCTCTGCAGGCTTTGTTGAAGATGGACTGTCAGGGTCTCGTGGCCCGGCTGGTCATGGATTTCGTCCTCCTGACCACGGCGGTGGAGGTGGCCGGGCGATGGAGGGAGCTGGCCGAGAGGCTCGTCAAGGTTTCACGCCAGCAGATGGACGCTTACGAGGCTCCGCACCGCGACAAGAACGGGGTGGTGGATAGTGAGGTACACTGATCTAGATTGATTCTGTTGCATCCACGGCACCAGAGTAATGGTATGTGTTCACAGGGGCAGATTTACATGCAAGGGGTCGCACTGGTTGCCAATATTGGAGGCTTGATGGCCATACGACTTGGCAGTGTGCTGATAGATTATTGACAGGATTCACCCTACTCCAGTGGTGCAAACGTTGGCTGCATCTGATTGGACGACGCTTCACTTGGAGGCTGTATTTGCTCCTGGATGTCAAGATTCAAGATTTGGTTATTTTGATTTCTAGTGCATTTGCATACTTAAAAAACTGGAATGCAGTTCTCCCAGTCCCTGTACAGTGGGCGGCTGTGGCTCAGGTGGTAGAGCGGGTTGTCCACTGATGGCAGGGTTGGCGGTTCGATCCCCGGTCCCCCCACATGCCGAAGTGTCCTTGGGCAAGACACGTTCCCAATGGCAGATTAGCACCTTGCATGGAAGTCTGTCGCCATTGGTGTGTGAATGTGTGTGTGAATGGGTGAATGAGAAACGCATTGTAAAGCGCTTTGAGTACCACTAAGGTAGAAAGGCGCTATATAAGTGCAGATCATTTACCATTTACAGTGCAAAATAAAAATAACAACAGTGTAATTGGTATTAAAGAGCATAACCGGACCAACATGGTGGCTCTTTTATTCTGAAAACACAACAAATATGTGCCTCTGAAAATATTTGAGGTGAGAAATAAGTTGTCCTTATCTTAGAATAACAAGGGTTAGTTTAAATCGAAAGTTTCGTGAGGCGTCAGGTCATACACGATGCACGAGCATAAATTAGCCTCAACTTATGCTAACCAGGAGCAGGCAATGCAACGCCCCGTTTCTTGAAACACAAAGCGACGCTACCAGCATCGCCAGTCTTCTCACATAGACAATGAATGGGATGCTTTGAAATGACGGATCCTGTGGACACGTAGGCTCACACATAAAGCTCATAAATGGCATAAAAGCAGTGCAGCTGGATGTTTTAGGGGAATTTAGGTGCTGGAATTATTTTCACAAGAACAAAACGATGGATGATGCACATCATCTCATTGCACCACATGGTAACCAGTGTGAGTAATACAGTCAGCTGTGAAGATCCTTTATTAATGAAACTCTAATAGCGTGAGGGAACATCTTTATAGGAGAGGCAGAACACAAAGCTTGACTTTCTCACTTTTGTCAGACATGGATGGATGCCATGTCATGATTTCACAGAAGGCCGTACAGGCTAAGCAAGGCTACAGACACAAAAGCTGTTAGTCACTTAGAAAATTGGCAAAAGAATCTGTGAATACACTCCTGCTTCACTACTGTGATGCAAATATTAGGAGTCAGTTCATCAGATAAACACCAGTGTTGCCAACAGAAAACATGTGAAATGTGTTCACCACGCAAATTTCTGTCATTTCTGTTTGTTTCATGCATTAATATGGAAAGTTACAGTTTCCTCTTTGCTCCAGCTCATGTTTCCATCTGTTGTTCGTCTCTCCGGTGCAGCAGAAGCTTTGATTAAGTTGAGTTTATTTAACAAGTCTGCTTCCGGCACACTTAGATTTTATCGTTTTTTTGTGTGTTTTTGGAGATTTTTATGCACAAATTGAAAATGTGCATTGAAACAGGTGGATGGAAACAAATCTTAAGATGTCAGCAACCACATCTGGATTCAAGAATATTTGTAATGTAGCTGCTTTATAATCTGACTCACTGGATTTAGCGTCTTGGTATAAACCTGCTATTGGCTGCTCACTTTAGGCGGCTTTGTGCTTCTTTTTCTGCTATCTACATGTTACCGTTTTTAAAATTCACTTCACTATGCGAAACGGCGACAACCCCCTTGCAGCAACATAACATATTTAAAATATCAAGTTTTGCTGAGGATTTGCATCCTGTTTTTCTCTGTAGATAATCCATTTTAACCACAGCGCTCGTCTCCCTGCTGCAAATACGCAGCAAGTAACTGAGGCTTGTCCTAAAAATGTACCTCGATCTGTTGTTGGCCGCCTTTTTTGAAGGAAAAAAAAGTCTGTAGGGGTCTGTAAGCCTGAGCGATATGCTAAAAACATCATATTGCAATTATTTCGACAGATATTGTGATATAAGTCGTGAAACTAATACAGAACCCTGCAAATGTTCCACCAAAACACTTCCACTCAGCACTATTTTAAGGGGAACACTGAAGCTACGTCCTTACTTGCATCCGCCCAAGGTGATTGTGATTAGTTAGCTGACTGATAATGAGGTGCACTACATGAGTTCTTGGCATGTGACCCACAACATACCCATCATGTTCAGATTACTGATTATCGTCAGTCAAAGGAAGGATAGAATTCATCTATATGGAGTCAAAAAGTGACGTTTGTTCTCTCTGTGTGTGCTTTCAGGCCATGTGGAAGCCGGCGTACGACTTCCTGGTCACGTGGGCGGCTCAGATCGGCGACAGCTACCGGGACGTGATCCAGGAGCTGCACATGGGGCTGGACAAGATGAAGAACCCCATCACCAAACGCTGGAAGCACCTGACCGGGACGCTCATCCTGGTCAACTGCCTGGACGCCCTGCGGAGCTCCGCCTTCAGCCCCGCCGCTCAGGACGACTACGCCATCTGAAGTCACCAGCTCACTTTTTAAAACGGTTTGAAATGCTGCATATCAGCCGTCTGCTCGCTCCGAACGCCACTACTGCTGCCTTCAGCTCTTCTCGCCCAAAAAGGAACTTTACCGGACTCCACCAAACAACACAGTGCTGTATGGAGCTGGCAGTATTCACACAGACTCTTTTATTAGCTCCCGTCTTGCACAGTTATGTATTTTTGTACTCTTATTATGGCACAGCATTTTTGTAAAGCAACACTTTGAACCCTTTGGTTATGAACTGTGGATTGAACGCCAAGAAAGACACTTTTTTTTCCCAAGAAGAGACACTTTTAGATATCGTATCCTTGCTACCGTAGCCTCGTCACATGTGTCAGATCTGTTCTATTTATTTATACGGCAAAGAGAAACGTCTCTCTCTTCAGGTTCTCTCTCCCTGTGGTCCTTCTCATTTCAGAGATCCAAATATTTTGGTGTCAGTCTGTATTTTCTAAGAAGAAAACAGAATAATTTATTACTCTTGAACCCCAAGTTTTAATCAAGCTCCCCATTAGTGCTATAACCAGCAGATTCATTCAATTTAAATTGATTAATTAGTGCCAATTTGCTGCTTTCTCTGTTTTCTATCATGATAAATTGGTTATCTTTAGTCAGATGAAATGAGAAGTCTGAAAAATGTTATCTGAAATTTTCGTTTTTCACTAGTTTCACCTTGTAAGCATCAATTAAGACTCAACTCAAAGTCCTCTTACTCACTTTGTTCTGGGGCTTTCTACCACATCCTGACGGACGGTGTTAAACTGCTGGGTTAAAATATTATAGACTGAAGGATCAATAAGCTCAGATGTTATTGGCTCTGTTGTCAGTGCTGCAGAAATGAAGAAAATAGATCCCAGATTCTAGATCGGGATTCTTATCAAGGGCAATCTTAACTAACCAAAATTGGCACAAACCGTAGCCATATCCTTTGTTTGTGTTCCCTGTCATGTAGGTGTCGTAAATTTAAAATGTTCTTCATAAATATTATGATATTGCCACTTGGTTTTTAAAGCGCTATCCTAATTGATCCCAGCATGGATTAACATATACAGTAAGCGCTGACTGGGGGTCATTAAGCATCACAGAATACTTTGTCATGGTGCCCCTTCACTAGCTAAACCACCACAATGTCCAATCCTTTGTTTGCGGTCCCTGCCACGCATGTCTTTGAAATTTAAAATTTTTCTTAACCCTAGAACACTAACGTAACAATTAGTAACACCATCACTAACGCTGGGTATGTTTTACCCGATAAAAATATATTAAAGTACAACAATACATGGCAAATTTAAGTACTCTTCTTTTATTTTCCCCTATACAACGTCTCATAATACAAAAAAAAGGTATCATGGGGGGAACCTATAAAAAGACTCTAATATTAGTGAAAAATAAGGGAATTTTTAATGAAAAATTCCTTAAAAAAATAATAATGGAGCTGGGAACTTGATGCAGGCAGTCTCCCTGCATCACTGACTGGGAGAGACATATTATATAGATCCATCCATCCATTATCTGTACACCGCTTAATCCTCTGCAGGGTCGCGGGGGGGCTGGAGTCTATCCCAGCCGACTTAGGGCGAAGGCAGGGGACACCATGGACAGGTCGCCAGTCCATCGCAGGGCCACACACAGGACAACCAACCACGGATGTTAAAATCCAAGATTTTCCAGCAGAACACCACATAGTACCAATATGATCAATGTCACTCACTTCACCTGTCAGTGGTCATGATGTTGTGGTTGATCGGTATGTGTGCTCAATGTTAAAGGAGCCAAGGGACATGCCATTAGACATGCTGAAGATTTTATGCTACTTGAACCTCTTTTTGTTTTCCAAATGTTACCAACTCAGAAAGTTGTTTTTGACACCAACTTACCCTGTAGCTCCCAAATCTCCCAAAACAGATCTGAACGGAGTCTTGAGGGAGTTTAACTGCTGTCAGAGATATCTATCACTATGAGGTTTTCCCTCTTGTCAAATCTGTGCTTCAAAATCAGTTGAAGGCAAGAAACAAATTCTTGACAAAAATACTTCATAATGTTTACAAGACAGTTTTTCTGAGACATTGTGGTGCAATTCGGAACCGGTCCAGCTGTACTGCGACTTGTAGGAGGTTAAAGCTCAGCTGTGGCCCTAAACTAGACCTGGTTACTGTTCCAAATTGAGCAGGCGTTCAGGCGAAAAGCAGATAAATGTGGTGTCTGAGCTGTTTACACCAGAACAGTGATCGGATGACTTGGTTCAAGCTTGATGATGAGTTTGCTTTCAGAAATCTGAGAAAATGTGAGAAACAGCCTCTGAGTTGTTTATTTTTTCCTGTCTGACAGAACATGTCTACTTGTGACAGTTAATTATCACCATTAGGTTCCAATGTTCTAAACATTTTGATCAACTGTACATCAAATTTTGCACATTTGCCCCTGTGATTCTTTTTAATCTGTATAAAGTGATGAAGCAGTGACACCTTTACTTGTAATTACACAGTTACTTAAGTTTGACATGGTGCAGACTTTAGTAGAACAAACATTGTTAAACATTTGATACGACAATATTTGTTAGTTATTTATGTTAAGCTTAGCCGATTAAAACCTTAGTTAAACCAGGTCTGTGGCAGATTTAGGTTCAATTTCAGCTGCAGGAGTTATGGTGATTTCTACAGAACTCAGCAACAGGATTCAGACTAAATCACAAGTGCAGCTTAAACTGAAGCATTTAAGGACACAACAATGGGATGTAAGTGATCTTGTGACTTTGACGTGGATGACAGCTAATAGCAGTAACAGTCATTAGTCTGCGCACAGTTCCAACTTTTTTAAGCTACCGTTGCAACAGATTTTGGGTTGAAAACAACACATCTGTCATCCAGGCAGCCAGTAAACTAAATGGGCCATGTACATGCTTCTGTGGATGGTGATTTATGCTATTAGTTTATTTTTATAGTTACTTTAAATCTGTTTTGGAGCATGTTTGAAATGATTTATCACTCCAGGCATCAAATCCTATTACTCTGTTATATATATTCACTTCGCTCTGTTTTCTTCTCTCCATCTCTGCTCTCCCCTTGTCTTTTTTTTCTGTAACCATCTTCTTCTCTCCAGGCTCACGAGTTTGTGGATGAGCACATATTTGAGCAGAACTGTTTAGAAACAGCGCTGCAGACCTTTCCCTCACGCAGCCCCTCAATGTCCAGCCACGACAGCCCTGTAGGCAGCTGCTGTAGCCGGAGGGGAAAGAAAAACACTCCTCTGCCCAACGCCAGCCTGCCAAGCTCCCATCCCATCCCCACACACCAGGGCCCACTGCAGGAGCTCAGTGCCATCCACATACAGAGCAGTGACCCGCTGTCACACACTGCCAGGTGAAAATCAACAGCACAGACAGCAGCGTCAGAGGTTTGGTATCAGGCTGCTAGCTGAAGTGTACCAAATTTGTTAAATGTGTTTTCTTACAGTTTGCAGTAGTGTTTGTTTACCCCAGTTACAAAAAGACATTTTCTCGAATGCCACTGGTGGTGTCTGCTCATGAAGTCTCTACTGAAGTTTGGAGCTGCATCTCTGAGTAACACTTTACTTCAAACCCGCAGTGCAGAACTTCTGTCTCCCTCGTCTGGCAGTGAGAGTAATTACACAAACACTGTCAACTTGCACTTATGATACCTGACTCAACGTCGAGCGCTTTCTTTTTTTAGACTGTAATCCTTCCTCTGAACTCGGAGTTTCTTTTTAATCTGGAGCATCAGAAACTTTCTTGGACCCTTCCTAGTTGCTGTAGCCTACTTTCTCTCCATCACTACGGTTGCTTCTCTCCTCAGCTCTGGCAAACCAACTATTGCTCGGCAACATAAAAGGCATTACTGCCTGGGCACCAGATTTAGTAGACTTGGACACACATTTACATGTAAAAACACTTTAGCCCCCCATAGACATTTAAGCAGCACAGACATTTAATAAATGGTAATTTACTTGTAGGCAGAAATAACTGCTTGTTAAAACCAGTGTATAAACATACATTGGATGATAATATAGTAAAAAACAAAACAAAACTGTTTTAATTATTTAAAATATGTCTGCATAGGAGAAGTTATAATCGTTAACAAATGCTGTGGAATAATCAACATTTTAAAATATCCTTTTAGCTTTCTACAGTTATAATATATGTTATAAATGTTTTTGCTTGTTCAGTTGAAAGTAAAGTTGTGACTTGAGATGAAATCACAATTATCTGGATGACAACATACATACCATTCGGAGTGAGTGGAAAGATGCCCGCCTATCTTTGGCCAAAGTGACTCCACAGATAGAAAGCAAATCTGAAGTGAAGGCTGGCCAAATATATAATATTCAAAAAGACACTAGGGGGCAGTGTAGGATCATTTCAACATAACTTGTTAACAGATTGAACAGATTATGTAACAATAACACACAAAGAGATTTATTTTAATATCCTCTGGGTATCAGTGGATCTCTTTGAGCAGCAACAGAGGGAAAATATGGAATATTTTTTATATTTTAGTGATAAAATAGGTCGTTACTTTGTCACTGGACAGCATTATCACAGCCACAGTTTAGAGTCCCTCTTGTCCCAGGTGGATACAGAGATGTGTACATTTCTTATATGGAAACGCTACAGTTACATGCACTACATACAATATAGTTGTGATCACATGAGTATTAATGTGAGTACACATGTCTGTTAGTGTAGGTATACATGTCTGTATATACGCACCTGTCTGCACATACAGTATTCAGGTATTCCATTTAGGGCTACTTAAGAAGAGACAAAGTCCTTTATTTTTTAGGTCATAAAACTACAACCAGACAGAAATAATATCAGTAATACAGTAACTGGTGTTAATATCAGTTTTGAGTACTGTACATGTGACGGCTCTGTTGTTATGTTGGAGAGATATTAAAGGGAGGATGATCATTTTGGAAGCAGTACATCCCATGCTAGCAGATTTGTTTTTGTTGGAAACAGATACACTGGAGAAGATGCATTCTGTGTCAGAGCTTTAATTACTGATTATTTCCATCACTGAATAATCTTTTTCACAGTTAAATGAGGATCTATAGAGACAGCAAATGCCAGTAGCTTGGCTGACGAGTGTTACTTCACAAATTTAGGTATCAACAAACGGGTGCTCTTTGAATCCAAAGCTGTGTTCCTTGCTATATTTTAGTTATAACTTACTGAATACAAAACAAAGTCTAACCTCTCTCTCTTCTGAAAGAATGATGCATTTGGTCTATAAAATACTCTTCACAAAAGAGACTAAGGTGGCATCTTCAAATTTCTTATTTTGATATTGCATAAAAATATATTCAGTGAACAGAGCAGCAATTACTCACAACTGAGACACTGCAATCGTGAGTATTTGGCAGTTTTGATCATACAAGAAATGAATTATACCTAATATTAGTCAATTAATTAATTACTAGATTGTAACAGCAGATATTTACTCTACATAATCATCAATCCTCTCTTGTCTCTCATAACAGTCGCTCAAATCTCAACCTGAAAACCGGCGACAGCAGCAAGATAAACTGCAAAGGCGGCCGCATCACCACAGCAATCATCAGCCTCCCGACACCCCCCGCTTTAACCCCTGATGGTGACGGCCTCCACGGACCCCCGCAGCGCAGGCCGCCCCCGCCTCCAGGTCACCCTCCACCCCCGAGCATCCAGACCACGACAAGCTCAGCTGGCACCAACATTGTCAAAGTCTCAGCTCTGTAACTCTCTGGCTGATAGATGTAACTCAGCAGGAGGAAAGAAATGAAGAAGAAGAAGAAGAAGAAGAAGAAGAAGAAGGAGGAGGAAGCAGGTAACACTCGATTGATGGACGCACCATGTCCCCTCTCACAGGGTCAACGAGGAGAGAGCTGAACTCCAGAGGAGTCACCAGGTACAGAGACGGAGGTAGAGGACTGTAGATATGTGAACTGAGAATCACGCACTTGTCATGTTGTGTATGTACTGTAGATACGGAGTGAATTGCTGCATTTCTAATAGTTTCTAACAACAGTACAGATCTTTTACAGCAACAGTACTGTGGAAAAGATTGAAAAGCATCGTGCAATTAGCATAAACATCAGCACACACCGTCGACATACCACAAATTCACAGTGAAACTGTGAAAAGGATATTTGTAGACTTTAAATATTGAAGAAAGATACAGATGTGGACTGTGTTTGCTGGAATTTGATTGGTCTTGTTTGTGTTACGTGTTGTTTGTCTTAAGAATTTTGAGGAACAAAAAAAGAATTAAAACTGTTTTAGTTTTCTTTACAGCATCATTTAAAAAAGTCACAGCTCCTGATGCTGCTATTGTCATCGCTGAAATGTGTATTTCATTTGTCAAAGACTATAAAAAGTGTTATTTTTTTTGTTTCTCTGTTGGTAAATTGTACCAATTCATCACGTTCAAGGCTCAAACCAAACTGTAATGTTTAGTTGCTTCTTTCTCGGAACTGACTGCATGGATGGAGGCTGGTTGTCTTTATACTGAGGTGAAATAAACAGTGGTTCTCAGCCTGATAGTTAACAAACTGAGCTGACCACAACATTACTTTGAAGTGAAGGTTTGATGCTTGGATCAAAGGATGAGGATGGAGTTTGCATCTTATTGTGCTTTTTGCATATCACATGAAAAGACCAAAACCAACCCCTTCTTCTTTATGACTTATTCATGTTCATTTTTAGCTGTTTTTCACAATTTTTACTCAAATGCAACAAAAAAATGTTTTGGTTGGAACTATTTTGCTGCAGATGAATACATTTAAAATATTAACAAGTGTTTGCAGTAGCAAGCAGTAAATGGAAAATGGTAAATGGTCTGCACTTATATAGCGCCTTTCTACCTTAGTGGTACTCAAAGCGCTTTACAATGTTTCCCATTCACACATTCACACACCAATGGCGACAGACTTCCATGCAAGGTGCCTGCCTGCCATTGGGAGCAACTTGGGGTTCAGTGTCTTGCCCAAGGACACTTCGGCATGCAGAGGGGCCAGGGATTGAACCACCAACCTTGCGATCAGTGGACAATCCGCTCTACCACCTGAGCCTAAGCAGTGTTCTGTATGTAGGGCTCACTCAAAATAAATGCCCATGTTAATAGTAATCAATAAACATGTCACCCAGTGAAACGATAATATGTTTAGAAAAATAATACTCACCCAATGTCTGTTCCTGAGTGAAGGAGAAGCAGATAAAAACAGCAGCAGAGCCTCTCACACTGAGCTGAAATGGAACAAATGCACATAAATGATGTAAATAACTTAATGAAATACTTAGTTGGTGTTTGTTTGTTGATTTGTTTGTTTTGTTTTGTTTAGTGAAAGCACCAGACTGCACATTTGCTTCTGCAGTACCGTCTCTGTCTCAGACCAACAGTTTCAAACACGCACTAGCAGGCACACACAACGAGACTGACCACCAAAACAGAGCAGAGGCGCTCCGATTAGGAATCACACAGAGGGATTTTCTGATAATGATGCCATTATTTCACTCTATCTTTACATACCAGATAGTTGTTTGCTGCAACATTAACCTTCTGAACCCCAAAACCTGCCACCGGGTTTGGAAGCCGTGTTGTCCTTTTAAAAACTACACACATAATTTTAAAAAAGCAACATTTTTTACATTTGCCAGAGACACAAACTGTAAAAACACCAGAATCCAAGCTTAGCCTAGTGGTTTATTAAGTGAACGTGTAACCGGTTGGTCGCCGGTTCGAGCCCCCGGACTCGCAAGAAGCTGAGGTGGAGTTCTCTCTGTTCTCTCTAAATCTCAAAAGTTGCCCCTTTAAGTGAATGACAGTTTTTTTACAACAACAAAAAATGTGTGTGACAGAAAATAAAATAAAAATGTGGCTGTGTTTATATACATTTTATAGGTGCTTTATCCCCTGTGAAATATTAAAAAGGCTACAACTGTTGTGCAGCCTTCACTCATGCTGAAGGCTGAGAAGGATATTCAAAAACAACGGTATACTGTGTGTATTTATAATGAATATTTTAGATACTGAATACCAAGATGGTTGAGCACCACTGTGAACAAACGGCCACATGGATCATTACAGAAATAGAGCAAATTTATGTTCAGTTTATTTTTTTCACACTAAAATTTAACTTAGTCATTTGTAGAGCTTTTAAATGGAAAGAAAACAGTAAAATATGCAAATGTTGAAAAAAAATTGGGGCATCTAGTCATTCTGTCTGTTTTTCTAACAAAAGGGAGAAACAAACCAGTCAAGACAATGCAGTGTTGTCTGTAAGACATCTGTAACCCTCTGTGTCATTGCTCCTTTACTGATTTATTTATTTATTTATTTTGAGTTTTGAGTTATAGAACAAATCTACTGGCGCCCAGATCTGTTGCCTTCAGTTGTGTTATTTTGTGTCTCAAGTTAAACTTATTGTGAATGAAAAGATGTGATTTCACCAACAAGTTAAAACAATTATTAACTTTTCATACAAAACTGACTAACAACACATTTTAAATGTATTTTACCAAATTTATAGACTTTTAAAACGTATACAGAAGAATAAATGAGTTTCACACAACAAAATTGAACTGAATATCCACTTACTGTCTTTTTCAAGCATTTGAACTGCCAATACAACTTTTATTTGCATCAGATTTGCTTAAATGGTAACAACAATGCCAACAAGAAGTCCTAAACATGCTTTAGAATAATCATATGAGCTGAAAAAGCCAGTAAGTGAACCTTTATGTTAGGATTGTTTGTCAAAGAATTATTCTGAAAACCAAGAATAAACTGATGTGCTTTTATTCAGAAGGCCGGAAAATTCACAGCCTCACAGATGAACACCAGATGGCAGCAAAGATACATTATGACACTTAAAACAACAGAAAAAGAACTCAGTCCTGTCTGAATATATGATTTCTACACCAACCTGCTGCACATTGTTGCTCATTTGAACTTGTTGTTTGGGATAGTTTGTGACTACTTGCCATGTGTGCTATATTTATCTGTATCAAATAAACACTGTGTTTATTTGTCTTTTGGTTTCTTGCTAAAGTGGAAACTGGTGATTTTTTGCTTCATGTGTTTTTTCCAATCACAAAGTACCAAGTGAAGTTGTTTTTTGCTGTGTTGGTATATTTTCTGTTGCATTTACGCATTTTGTCATGTTTTAAAACTCTATTGTGCCAAAATGGTCACGTTCCATCTTTCAGAAGAACAAACAAAGTAGTGATACTCTTTATGCTACTTTACTAAAAACTACAAACCCTTTAGATATTTTTTTTTCTTCACACTGTTATCGCTGAAAATATCAAGCGTCACTTCAGTCATGGTGTTCATAACTTGGATCTTGGTTACCACTGAAACAGTATCAACACATTGGGGCTTTTCAACTGTATCTTTTTCTTTTCTTTTAGGGAAAGCACCTCTCTCACACCGGAGTGACTAATGTACAATGATACTTGTGTCATTATATGATGGACTTGACTTCAAAGGCATTGTTGGGGTCACTTTTTTTTAAAAGTCTTGGCATCGCTGTTTGTGTTGTTTCTTATCTTTTTATCCTTTCGAACTGAGCTTTTCTGTCTGTTGCTGTGTACACAGTATTCTGTCAGTTTGTTTGTTATAACAACTATGAAGTGTCAGATGACAATTAAAATCTGCCACAACAATCAAGCTTCATTATTTTTCTCTCTCTGGTCACCGATTGGAAATATTTACATAGAAATTTCAATTTATTTTCAGTTTCTTCTTCTTCTTTTTTTTTATCTCAATGTAGCTCAAAGCTGAACTCGGGGTGCAAATTCACTAAACCTGGCACATTTACACTGATGTTGGTTATTATTATTGTGGATAATCCCTTATACTGTATGTGAACAAATCATCAATGCGCTTTTGGCTTTAAAATGCACACAGATTAAAAGTTCAGTGTATTTTTTGATGCCTTTTCGTGAGTGCTGAAAGGACAGTAACACAAAAAAGCAAACTAAATGTGTTTAAGTTAGGACTGCACAATGGATCATTTCAGCATCAACACTGTGATAAGCACAATAGCCACATGGCAGAATGTGCAAATTAATTCAAACATATAATGCTGCAGTGGTTTTGCTGCTTGATACAAAAAGAAAACTCATACAGTTGTCATTTTACATTACAAATCTACAAGAGAAGTCTGTCTGATAGAACAGAATTTACTTTATTTAAAGTGTGGGCTCCACATGTGCACAGCAAAATGAGTGTGGACCAGAAGAGAAACCCAAAAAATCTAGATTTAGTTGCAAAAAGAAACACAGTGTCAGTTGTTTCATCATTTAAATCAGCACCACAAAGCTCTGCATGATGACAGCAAAGCCAGATTTGAGTGCCATCCAAAGCAAATAACTATTTCAGATGCCTCTGCCAGTGTAGACAGCATGAAAAAGGGTCCAAACTGCTTTTTTTTTTTTTTTTAAATAATTGTTATTTTTTATGCAGATACAATTCTCTACAAAGTCACCTCAATCATTCAAGAATGTTTTTTTTTACATTACAATATACTGAATAAAGCAGGAGAACAATATATCACCCTGTTATTTTTGCAAATCATGCAGCCCTAGTTGAAACAAAATGCTGGTCATCTGTCTGGCTGTTGACTGCTACACATGGCCAGTATAGTCGCTTAATGATACTTACAAAAAATGTACAAGTTTGGAGAAGATGAGGCACAACTCTGTGTAAAAACGTCTTTCCATCTATCCAATATCTAAACCTGCTCTGTCCTATAGAGGATCACAGGGACCTTTAGCCTCTTTCACTCTAACACTGGGCAGGAGGTGGGATAGACAGTTTACCAGTTTATCAGAGAGCTAACACAAAGATAAAGACAACCATACATGCTCACTCCCACAAATATGGCAATTTAGAATCACCAATTAGGCTCAGCATGTCTTTGGACTGTGAGAAGAAGCTGGAACACCTGGACAAAATACATGTAGGCACAGGAAGAACAGGCAGACTCCACACAGAAACCCAGCAGACCAACAAGTTCAAACCCAGAACTGTCTTACCGTGAGGCAACACTGCTGACTTACTATTGCTCAAAATTTAAGCACGCCTCCATGTTTGCTTTAATATTTAACCTTCAAACTGTGGAGAAATATTTCAGGGTGTCTACTTCCTCGATTAAAAGTGCATAAATCTTGGCAGTGGCAAATACATAACTTAGTTGAACACATATCTGCTCACAACTACATTATAGTGTGTTGTAAACCATTTCATAAGTATTTATATACTACTTATGCTAAATAGCTATCACCATAATGAAATAAACCATTACACTGCCATAGACATGTGCCTGCAAATTAGTAAATGCCTCTGTAAATGATGGCATAAATAAACTCTGGGTTTATGCACATGATTAAACTGAATAAAGAACTCTTTATCCTGACATAACACTTGATAACTTAGACTACGATCCTAACTTTTGAAATGTCTTTAATGTGAAAGAGAATCCAAACTGTGCCTATAAAATAATAATATGATTAAACCTCATAAACTAAGAACCTTAAAAGGGAAAAGAAATGAGAAACTTACACACACAAAGACAACTCTAAATGCTGTAATTTAATATGATGCCAAGTCCGAGGCACGTTATGTTCTCTTTCATGTGTTTAACCAGGTGTTTCGCTGTCAGCTTCCTCTCAGCCACATGTGTGATCCTGACCGTGTTTCACAGCTTCATACCCGTCATTAGTGGTCGTCTGGCTGATGTCACCACACAGAAGGACTAGATGATTCAAACACACTCTGACTAAGTCTGCGTGCGGATGAACGCCCACATATCCAACTTACTAATCAGCCTCATTCTTGGGGGGAGAGGTAACCGCTATTTCAGTACTGTGCAGTGATCTGAAATGTGGACAAATTTATATGGGTACAGCCTTTGTGCTTGCAGAGTCAAGTCATGTCAAGTCATCTTTTTTTTTGCCTGTAGTTGGGTCAAGAGAGCATCAGAGCAATATTTATTCTAATGATGAATTGAAGCTTTGATGTCTCTCTATCACTACATATAAAAATGTTAAACAAATGAAGCAATAATTAAACTCCCTGTTTTGGAAAAGTTACCTTTAATGGTTTGACTGGAGAACTAACAACAGAGGTGTGACAGAAAGGAGGGACATTTTAAGCAGTGATTGCTGTAGTGTTGCATCTAAACCATTAGATGGCAGCGGACTAACATCTTTGGTGGATAGACCACAAGTACATACTGTACCAAAAGGTCAGTAATCAACATATAGTATATTGTCCAATAAATTAGACCCACATGTGTCATTTCACATCGAATGCAGTGCAGCATGTGCAACATGTAATCACTGAGATAAGCTTGTAGCAAATTATAATATTTTTCCACACTTAATTTACTACATTAATTGCCATTGCTGCGTTCACAACATCCAGTTCATGTTGAGGTACAATTGTACAAATTCTATGAAGAGAAAATAGCAAATTGATTAACTGAATCTTTTCTAATTACATAATATGGTCTAAAATTGCAATCCCAGTTTCATTACAGATTAGTCTGCCATTATTTTCCTTATTAAATATACCTGTGGCTCAGGTGGTAGAGCGGGTTGTCCACTGATTGTAAGGTTGGTGGTTCAATCCCTGGCCCCTCCACATGCTGAAATGTCCTTGGACAAGACACTGAACCCCCCCCCAAAAAAAAATTGCCCCAGATGTACGTCGCTTTGGATAAAAATATCTGCTAAATGAAATTGTAGATTGTAGATTGTAGAAATAATCAGTTGCAATCAATAAGTTTGATTAACTGATCTATAAAGTGCCAGAAAACTGTGCAAATGCCCATCAAAGCCTCTCAGAACTTAAAGAAACCACCTTTTGTTTGAACAAAAGTCAAAATCCCAAAGATAATCAAACTGCCAGCATTTCAAACTAAGAGAAAAACTGAAAAGATGCACACTTGAACCAGTGGATTTTGGCATTTTGCTTCAAAAATGTTTTAAATAGATCATTTTTGCTGTTCAACAGATCAATTAATCAGCTAATGGCATACAAATTGGCTACTTTAACCATCACCATAATAACTACTGTAATGTCATAATGCATTTACTATGATTAACGATCTAAAAGTCAACAGATTCCTCTTGTTCTCCGCAGCTTCACGTCTTTTATCAAACCCTTTGTTCTTGTTATGTAGCAGAAAGAAATGACCTGTCAGTTGAGTGGTTTCATTACATATTTAACAGCTAATAAATTTCTGCTGGTTATCACACTAACGAGGATGTTGCATCATCACAGTGCCCGGTCTGGTTTCTGCTGAATCTGAAACATGAAAGCGTGACATCTCGTTTCAATTAGTCTCACTCAGAAGAAGAAGTGACATAACACACGGAGATAACCACTCCCACACGCAGGGAGACCATTAATAGACCCCATGCATAATTTATATGAACTTTGCACGAGGTTGACTAGTCCTGAAGTCACAGTAACCTCTTAGTTCACACGGATTGATTTTGGCTGCTGAATTCGCATAATACTCTTAATTCTGGGTTTTTAACTCGGGGCAGAATACTTACAAGCAGTCAAGGGCCTGTTTTAGAAAAGTGATTAGTTTATGAGTCCTACAAGGCTTTTGCATGCTCATGTATGGGACACAAGTATGTAGTTTATTAGAGAAACTTGTCCAAATTATGCACCACTACTAGAAACTATGAGAGTAGCCTTTCTCTAGGGTTTCAAGTGTGTCATTTGAGATGATCCACTATTGATAAAGCACCTAGACAGCAGATTTTTTTCAGTTTTTGGCCTCAAAATGAATAAATTCCGTGATACCCAAACCTCTGGCTCATAAAAAACTTGATTTTCTGAGCAGAAAAACACAGAAGTCTGATGTGCAACACATTTTAGCTTCCTACTTTAGGCTTTAATCTCTACTGTTGTTTTCCCCAGCAGCAAGGATCTGTAGCAGTTTCTGTTTACAGCCAAAACACTGACAGTGTGTATGTGTGTGTGGGCATGTCGGATGGTATCTATGGTTTTAAAAATACAGTTATAATACCATACACAGGGTGGTTTCACTGCAAGAACAATTAAGTTTTGTCTTTTCGAGGTGGTTTGATTCATTTTTTGGCCAGAACACAAAACTCAAACAAGTCATAACAGTCAATGAGTCACATTAAGGATTAGAAAAGTTTCTGTCTACAGTGAGGAGCAGTTCAACAGTTGCTGCTGCTGCATGTGCCGTCTGTGTTTCAGTGCCGAGTGATGAGGGGAGACGCTTCCTTATCCAGTGTGTTCTAATGCTGACAGCTGGGAGGAAGTGGGCTCATGGACAAGAAGCAGCTGCAGGTCGGGGGTCACATTTGGGATGAAACTGTATCATGTGAATCACAAAGGAGGCTGCTGAATGTTAAATAGACCCACGTGTCATCGTCTCACTCTTGACTTATAGAGATATAAAGTACAGGACGCTCGCTCTCAGAGGGGATGGTTTAAAGCTTCACTTATCTAAAAAAGCATTTTCAGCTGCGAGTGTTTAGTGTAGCATGAATTTATGAAGTCGTTTTCTGTCCACGTGCAGAGCCGCTGAAAGCTCATGACTTAGCACGCACCTTCCAACAATAAATCCTATTTATTAAGAGTCTGGCGCTCAGAAGACTCTGGTAATCTGCTAATCAGGGTGTGGTTCAACCAGATTTCACTGACAACGAAATTTAATAACCCAGTAACTGTCAGAAAGGTCTAAACACCTTTGAAATTGTTGGTTCAGCCTTGTAAATATGTGGATTTGCTTCTTTTTCTGTCCTTATGAATCAAATTAGTTTGTGTTTTCCGCTGTTGGTCTGACAGAGGAAGTAATTTAAAGATGTGTCCTTTGTTCTCTGGGAAACTGTCAGTTTTTCATCACTTTCTGACATTTTATTGAAGTATTCAAAACAAACACTCAGCAGATTAATCAGTGATGAAAATGCATAATAGAAGAAGCAACAAAGTAGAAACTGTCCATGACATGAAATGTTCGGCTCATGAAAGTGCTTTGAAAATCAATCCATCAGGACAGAACGCACAGTATCTGTTATATTCGATGTCACTCAGAATACAACAGGCTCGTGAAATCTAGAAGATGTTATGCTTTCAATATTTTAACAGCATCTGGACATCTGCATGTGATGCGGGTGGCTCTTACTTTGAGCATCTCCCTAAAGGTTTAAAGCAAGAGTGCCAACAGGCAACAAGACCTTCCAGCGTTATTGTTATTAATACAACAGTCGTAGCAATAAAATAAGTTCTTAAGCTGCTGTCGAAAATGACAGTGAACAGAAACAGAGTTGTAAATCAGCTGTAACAACACACGGAGACTATTATCATTTCCAGACTTTGAATGTTTATAAAGGATGAGAGAATAAAACATACAAGTCAGTTAAAGCTCTCCTCTCTCAGAAGTTGAGTCGTGCTCAGATGATTTATTCATGGTCCCTGTTTCATTGCTTTTGGAGTTATACTTCCTCCTCTTTCTGTCTTTGCAGTTATCTGTCCATGTGGGATGCATCACCAACGTCAGTCCTGATATTAAAATTTCCAGATGACAAAAAGCAGGTCAGAGGGAACCCAGTTTCCTGACTGTCAGCTAAAGTTCTTCCCCGGAGAGACTGAGGAGCCGGATTAACAGGAGATTGGATTCTGATTTATTTGTGTTTGTGGCACAATGCAGGCCCCAACATAGTATACATCATAGTAGGAGCTGACTGATTATCGACCTGGCCGGATACGATATTCAGCATTTTTCCAATTGTCTGTTTTTAATTTTCAATTTAAAAATGCACTACTTTGGCTCAGATGCAGACATCTCTCCCATCTGTATTCACCACTTGAGCAAGGTCATGTCCATAACACATCTAATTGGTTACACACCACATGCAATAAAGATAAAAAATAAAGAAAGACATTTCAGCAACGTTTTGTGTTCAGGTTTACACCGATCAGCCACAGCATTATGACCACTGACAGGTGAAGTGAATAACATTGATCATATGGGTACTATGTGGTGTTCTGCTGGAAAACCTTGGATTTTGGCATCCATGTTGATGAGACTTAGAAACCCAAATAAACATTGTCCCCGACCAAGCACACTCCCTCATGCAAATGTAAATCCCAAATGTCACTGGCCTACCCCTGCAGGAAAATGCACCCTACGCAAAAACATCAAACAATCAGGAACATCTGGAGGAACATGACAATGGCCCAAGATGTTGATTTGACCTCCAAACTTCCTAGACCCCATTCTGATCAAGCATCAACAGGATGCAGTGGAACAAGTTTGATTGACAGAGGCCCCACTGCACAAGTCAGATTACCCAAAGGATCCACTGCCAGCGTCCTGGTACCAGACCCCATAGGACACCCTGAGAGGTCCTCTTGTCCATGCCCAATGGTTCAGAGCATTTTTGACCACATAAGGGGGACCAACACAGTATTATGCAGGTGGTCATAATAGGTGTAGGACATTTAAATTTTGACACTAAGATTTTCATTTCTACTGCAAATGTATATCGGTTCCAAATATCGCTTATCGATCTTGTTGATTACTAATAATAGTATCAAACCTGAAATCCTTCATCTGCTCTTGCTGTGGAACTAGCTACTGCTTCTTTTAACTTTTTTTGATAGTAGTGCCAATATGATACCTGAGTTTAAGATTCCATTTCAAATTATACTTTTTGATACCTTACTTGTTTAAGCAACAAACATTTGAATAAATAAAATAGCCTGAAATTGGAAAGAATAAGGATCAAATAAGAAACTA
Source organism: Chromis chromis (assembly GCA_900302755.1). Classification (NCBI taxonomy): domain Eukaryota; kingdom Metazoa; phylum Chordata; class Actinopteri; family Pomacentridae; genus Chromis; species Chromis chromis. Next base: position 38,363 of record OMNN01051633.1, on the reverse strand, counting down.
TTTAGCCAAATAATTAAAGAAAATAAATAATCTGACTAGACATTTATGCCAGATTTCAGGTTCTTTTGATTCTCGGTCAGAAACAGTGGTTTGACATCCTGCACCAGCAGGCACACTATTGGGCTTTTCAGTAAATTCACATAGGGCTAGAGACACACACAGAACAGAGTATGACAATAGTTTTCTAAATGTAAATATTGCAGTTGCTTTGAGTAGTTTCCCCTAAATGTTATTCTTTTGTTTCCCTTTCAGCAGCATAATAATTTGAGGGTAAAATAGACCTCAGAAGTCTTTTTGACATCTTCAGATTCCAGGAGATCCAGTGGATGTTTTAAAGCTGCATATGTAACCTTCCATAGAACTATAACGTGAGGGAGGGCGTGATAAACAACTTCCAGATTGGCTGCTCTGTATATGCAGTTCTTCCTTCCCTCATGCTAATCCAGCATCATATCCGAGGCAGGCAACAAAAGCTCCTGGCTCAGGTGTTTCCTGTGTGCTTCAGTGAAGGTGGCCAGGAAACTGTCCCTATGGCTGCTTTCATGACACATATGGTTTCTTTTAGACACATCCTCCTGTAACTTCCTCCTCCAGTGCAGTGTGCTGCAATAGTAGCTTGCAGAATCTATTAGTCAACCTGTGTTATGGGATAGAGATATTTAATTTTCATGCTCTTTCAACATCTGATCTCTCCAATATTTCCAGATGTTTTTTCTCTTTAGATCTCTGTGAAATCATGACAAGCTGCAGAGGACGGATCTGCTCTGCTTATAATAAACGATGGCTCCCTGTTTATCTCCTGGTTTGAATGAGACTCAGTCTGCCCCGAGAGGCTCGCTCATTGGAGGAAATTGGACGGGCAACGTAAGCGCTCGTCTTGAATGGGAAAATAGCAGAGGAGGGAAAGAACAGGCTGAGCAGCAACACACACACACAGTGTGACAGCAGTAGCCACTGGCAGACACACACGGACCGATGCAGCCACAAGAAGGACCTCAGGCTCATCATTTTGGAGTAAACACGTTTCCGTCATCGGAAGTTTAATCACAGGATCCGCGTCGGTCCGAGCGCATTCCTCAGCAGCGTTTTTTGCGCATCTCCAGTTGCCAGTTTTGTATTTTTTTTTTGTTTCTGCTCCAAAAGAAAGCGTCCACAGTCATGATCGAGCGGCGACTGGCGAAACGGTGCATCTGAAATTCTTGTATTTCAAAAATAAAAAATAAAAAAATTATAGAGAAAAACCATGGACCAGCAGATCTCCAAACCAGAATCCAGAAACATGGACGCGTGTCTGAGACGGCTGAAGCAAGAACTGGTAGGTTCACTTGGGTCTTCTTGTGTTATTGCAGGAACCACTGAGGGACGTTGCTCTACTTCATTCAGTACATGCAAAAAATAATGATAAATAACATCAATATGTCGCTTTGCTGCACAATATGTGACACATTTCTGCATTTTTTACTCTCATATTCTGGCTTTTAGTTTTCAGCTGAGGCTGCATGTGTATCTTTTTAAATCGCATTAATCTGTGTGGGCTTAAAGCTCTGAGCACACCAGAGGCATGTGTACTCATCCCTCCTCTCTGTCTACACATCTGGGACAGATGTTTTAAGCTTAATGAGCTCAAGACAGTTTTTTTTCTTCTTCTTTTCTTAGGAGCAGGACTCTGCTTACTCTGTGGTGGGTTGTAGGTTCTGGGAAGAAATGGATGGATGGATGGATTTGCACTATTCCTGCTGTGTTGTAGTAGTAAATTTAATCATGTGTTGCAACAGACTGCTGGGAGCTCTTGCTTTCACAGGGGAGTGAGTGAAATTGGCAGTCACATTGAGTTTCATCACATTTTCATGCCTTGAATGACTTACTCAGACTCCATTATTTAATATCCGTGCGTCTCCTCTCCTCTAATAAACAAATTTGTTTGATGGTAACAAATTTAGAGTGCCATCTCCTTCCTCCTCTTTGAAATGTAAAAATAACAAAATCTGTAAGCTGCACCCTCACGCCCAAAATCATCTGGCAGTGACACACTGTAGACCCATTTTCAAAGGAGCCTTAACTGGCACAGATTTCATTTGGAATCATCTTCAAAGAAAACACAGATTTTTTTTTCTTTCGTTCTTTCTGTCTGTCCAGCTACTGGCCCTCAGAAAGGCCTCGCATGGCTTCATGTTTTGCAACATAATCTGCTCTGTGACTTCTTGATCCGCCGCTCCAAATTAGCCACACGTCTGTGAAGTGGTACTTGAGATTTCAGGGGGGAAGTTGTCGTGGATGCCAGACGGACATGTTGTGTTATCGCTGCCACATAGCAGTTTGGTAACATAATAGAAAAAAGTGTCATGCCACGCAGAAGGATCAAACAGGAGAACAGAGAGCAGATGCCGGTTAAAAAGCCGAGGCGGTCTCCCCCTGCACAGAGCCATGTGGGATGCAATCTGTTGTTCAGAAAATACGGCCGTCTATGCCAAGGTTGTCACTTTTCTTTGCACTGTGACTGATTTTCATCCAGTGCTCACTGGAGAGAGGTAAACCGGCTCCATCTGCAGCACGGAGATCACAAACATCTAACAACTGACTGGCAGCTGCGATGCCAAGTCTAGTAGCTCTTCAGCATCGACGGTGACTTTGTGGCTTTGAAACCTGTGATGTCGTTTTTAAAAGGGCCATGCCAGTTGTTTTGCATATTTTGGAACATTTACCGGAAATCACACTCGGCTTAAATCTCTCCTAACCATTCTGCAGACCATGCTGCTGCGTTTCCATTCCTTTCTAGGCTGCAAAAGATGACCGAGCTGCATAATCTATCAGACTCAACCTCGAGTCTTGATTCATTTTTGTCAAAGTTACATTGTTGTTGTAATGAAGCTTAATTGCACATTGATTTGACTTCACTGCATTATAACATCATGTAATGTGACTTTGATCAAATGAATGCAGACTTCACAGTCAATGTGGTGACTGCACAGCTCAGGCGATTTAAAGTGGCCTGATAATCAGAGTGAATAGCCATTAAGTTTCAACTTCATTATTGACTGTGTTTTCTGCTGGGATGAGTTGTTTTTTTGATTTTTTTTTTTTTTTTTTGCTCTAACTGATCTGCAGCAAGCAACATATCCATCCGGCCAGCATCACATTTCAGTCCGCACAGAAGCTGTTTGCTATCTACACTGACCACATGGGTCAAAGAAATATGCCTGCTCTCTCTGGAAGTTGGCCTGTAACCACCAGTATAGCTAAGTCAGACTTTTTGTGGTCATGGTTTCTCTTCAGAAGAGGACGTCCTCATTCTTAAGTCAACCAACAAAAAGTGATGTTAATGTGCTCAGAAATATGAGGTCTGGAGCCCGGTTAAGTTTTAGGAGTCTCCTTACTGTAAGTTGTACTGTATGGAAATGAATGGAAATATAAGCTTGTGGGAAAATGCATCTAAAGATAAAGTTGTGCAGCGTGTACTGGAAACTGGCAAGCGAGACTTTAAGGTATGCATAATGTTTAGAAAAGGACCTGAAACATGTATTACAAAAGCACTGGTATGATCCTTTCAATCTTCACCCTAATATGCTCTGATACTACTGATTAACGGTTGCCTCAAAACTGGAAAGTCTACATAGTTACGGTTGCAGTGTCTGTAGAAAACATCTGTGAGAAAAGTTACGTAAATTACAACTGTGCACTCAACGCTCCGCACTAGACATGCCCGAAACCCAAGACATGTTGCCCTGTCAGCTCTAAAAGAAGAAGAGTGTCATACGAAAGTGTGAACACTGTGTCAGGGGTCGGGGCGTGTCAGTCTGTGTGGTGGCAGAGTCAGGTCACGCTTGAACATTTGACCCACAACCTGACAAGGTCTGAGGCCATTTCTGCTGGCTGCTGACCACATCCAACACACCAAAGATGCTACAAACTCAAACTTTACAGATTGGGTTTCGAGTCGGGAATGCAACATCATTTTTCATTTGCTGTTTGTGCTGCTCTAACTGGAAACTGTCTGTCAACAGGCTGTCAACTTCAATTTGTTCTTTTAAATGCGCTACAAGGCTTTATTAAAATCCTGAGGACATAATGGCAACAATGAAATATTTTCGAGCTCATGGGTGACTCATTACTCGTGCAGCAGACAGACAAAGAGTCATGCAAAAAAGACAACATAAGCCCTTCCTGCCTACTCAGAGTTGAAAATACTGACATGCCTTTGACTCATGTTGTCTAAATGTAGGGTTCACACCTGCTTAGCGGAGTCATTTCAGACACTAAAACATAAATCAGAGCTTTTGATACCATCACTGCTGAAGCTGATTTCACATGCATCATGCTGCTTTACCCCTTTCACACCTGAGGCGAATTTCAAAACACAACTGTCACCTTTGGAATTCAACACCAAAGCCAGAAAACATGAAGTCATGAAATCTGAGAGAAATACCACACGCGTGCCAAACCTATACTGTGCATCTGGAAAGTTCCCTGCTCTCTTTGTTACCTTTTGGGGCGTTGGATCAGAAAACTGTACACAAAGCAGGGCAGTGGTTTAACTTTAAGCTTGTTTGTTTTGTGCCTCCCTCACGGCTCCTGTTCTCCAAAACTGCCCTTCCTTCCCCTCAGCTAAAATTGGAGCGACTCTTGGTGGCAGCTGTGGGGTTTGCGTGGGTGATCATTGTGTTTGAGATGGACCACGAACCTTTAACAAAGCCTGTTTATCATTATGGGCTGTGCACGTAACCTGCTTTTTCATGGTTCACGGAATGGAAAATGAAATCACTACCCAAGATATCAGATTGATTTAGAAGCTTTTGTTTCTTGAGACAGTTGAGTGGTGAATTATGGTGCTGCTGTGGCCACACACGCAATCCCCCTGATGTAAGATCAAGTCCTGCCCCTCCTCCCCTCTATTTGCTTTCACTGGAAGAAAAAAAAAAAAGCATTATTTCTCATGGGTACTGCTCTCACCAAGGTTTAAGTCAATATTCTCTATGCTCTTTTGTTGCTGTGTCTTTGGGGCCTTCCAACTACATTTTGTCTTAGCATCATTGCTTCATCTATGGCCAAAACATGTGCTATTTATGGAATTGCTGTCCTATTTCTGCTATTAAAAAGGAAGAAGTGCTGTCTAATGCAATAAACCAACAATAATTTATACATTTTGGTGCCATGTAGGGGCAGCAGAAATAACTGTATAATTGTGGCACACATCCAGCAGACACGGAGCAGCATTATAATAAATCTATTTGGAGTTGTTTTTCTGACCTCCAGATCAAAGTATGTCCAATATTCACTCTGCTTTTAGCTCTCCCATCTCCTGAGGGAATTATCCATCTCTTTAGCAGCTAAATGCTCCACTATGTTCACCAGATAGTCAATAACTTCAACTGGAAAAAGAAAGAGAAAAAAAAGCTGTGTGACTCAAAATAGTAAAACTGCAGGGCAGACAAAAAGATGCTAATTCTCTGCAACCCCTTTTATATTACAGTAGTCATTACATACAGCCATTTGATCCACATTATCCAACAGAGATACAATAAAAATTCCCACTGTAATTATAACTCAGCACCTCCAATAATGACAAATTACAAATTGCCACTCTGACCTGAACTGTACATGAGCTTGATAATGTAACACATTGAAGACTATGCAGGCCCATTCACTTGCAGTAAAACGACTTTCAAATAAATAAATAAAACTGGTCCGGAAATGCTTGCATGATTTTACCCTCCCTTTGATGTTAGAAGGAGCTGCAGAATCGTAGCTCTTTCGCTGCCCACACACAAGGTGCTGACGTCAACTGCTGATCTATGAAGCATCTATGTAGCGATTATTGCCTCCAGTTTAGATTATGAGCCAGGAAGGCAACAGATTGGGTCCCAGACTGTCTCCAAGAATCATCTGCCAAAGATGATGATACGCATCCTAATCATCTCGCATCTCCCAAAGCAGCATCGTTTGTGATGCCGTAAATGAGCTCTAGCAGGAAACAAGCTATTAAACCACCTCCCAGCTCTGAAAAGGCCGTTGGGGAGTGTTTGGCTGGGCAGCAGGTCCTAGAAACAGTGATAGATTTGGCCTACGTTGATTTGGTTTTAAGATCTCCCTAATTCCCATTCTCATTTACTTACAATATCAATGCAAGAAACAGTATGACTCAGTGTGGATGGTGCAGTTGCCTAACTAACCCTAAATTTGCAATAATAAAAATCTGTCCCATATCTTAATCATATGTGCCATGTGCAGAAAATAATTTATAAAAGTGTTGGCACTGAAAAATAAATAAAACACAGCAAAATGTGATCCCCAGCTCTGCAGAATCATCAGAAAGCTCTTCCTCTTATCTGATGTGCATAGATTGAATTACACGAACCAACCTTTTAAATCCTACCCTTTGTGAGGATCTTAGACAAACATGAGAACCATAAAATACAGTCAGTCCGGGTCATGCTGAATAGTAAAAGTAGTAAATCCTGGTTTAAAAATACTCTAATTTGTTGTGACATCATACAAGAGGCATTTGTGTGTCCCAGATTCTTTTGTTGGATTATTCACACTTCTTCCTCTCCTGAACGCGACCCCGAGGACATTCGGGCTAAAACAGAGTCACTACATAACCTTCTCTCGTCAAAGAGGCATTCATTGCCGTGTGCACAGTAATTTATTTCTTTCAGTGAATGTTGCACAGCTTTATTGCTCTCTTGATCGCGACCTCGGGGCTGTCCACGGCAGTCCAGCCACAGAGACCTTCTCTGTATCCCCTCGGACAGAGACCCTATTCCTGTCCTTGACCCACACAGCCCACCATTCATTTTTAATTAGGGGTGGAGGTGGAAGGGAGGGTGGAGCACACTGTAGCTGCTGCTTCAGGCCAGCTCCGACCAAACAGGAAGACCTTTTGGGTCTGATAACCTTGGCCTCACTGTTCCCTCGCCCTCAAGCCAATAACGCATAAACAACAACAATGAATAGCCTGTGTTTTATAGCCGGAATAGAGCAAGAGTTTGTTTTGAATTTGTCGTTTTTTGTGTTTATCTTTCACCCAATAATTCCGTTAATGAGGACAACATAAAGTCACGCTACGCCTGAGACAAGAGACACTCGCTTGATTCAAATGCGGCAAGTCTGGACATGTGTGAGCTCAGTGTATTTGCACAGTGAATTTATTATTCCCTCCATAACTGACGAAGGTAATATCAAGGCCACGATGAAGGCAGAGACCTCTATCTCAACAGTAAGCAGGGGAGAAGCATTGATTTATTTATACTTTGTGGTATTTAATTCACTTGCATGCATATTGAATGGTTTTCTGGGTGCATCTGCGCAGTAGATGGATCTAGGTTTTTTTTAAATTAAAATGCCCAGAACTTTTTAATAGGCCTCCATTGAACATTAATTCAAGACTGCCAGCCATTGTTCTTAAACTTTGAAGCATTCAGCCCTTGATTAGCAATTATGTCTGGTTGGCTGGCATCACTGCAGCCAGAAGAAAAAAGTGGGGGGATGAAGGAGGAGGGGGGAGAGACTCTGGACAGTCCCTGTTTATCTTTCATTCATTCAGTAGATTTTCACTTGGCTTGCTTTTTTTAAATGATCTTTTTATAGAAAAACACGCTTGATGGATTAAATGGATGAAATACTCGAAGGCTTTGGTTCAAAAGGAAGACTTAACCAAACTTCACAAGGCTGCCTTAATGATGCGAGTGTCTCTGGGCAGTACAGCGATTCCCTGCAGCCCCAGTTTCATCCCAGTACTCTTATTAAATTAGATTAGACAGACATTATTTCTCATCTCCGTTTTTCTGCTGAAGACCTTAAGGTGCTCGTGTAAGTCCAGGCAGGGCTGCGTCTTCCGGGTCTTTGTCCTAACAAGGCCTTCAGCTGATTCACACATTGTTAAAGTGAGACATCTCAGGATTTCTGTGTCTAAACTAGAAAACTGCCGCAGGACATTATTTTTAAAGTCACTTTTAGCATCCTGAGTAAATGCCAGAGTGAAGGTTGAAAAGGCTGACATATTCAGGCCACAAAGTTCAGCTTTGAAATGGCAGTACTGGAGCGCCTGGAGTTAGTTGGCATGGTAAAGGTAGAATAATGGGGTTAAGTTTACTACCGCTCGTGTGTTTGTTCTCCAGAGTACAACATGAATTATTAATATCGCCTTAGAATAGAAATGCCAGTAAACAACTCTGGGCTTTTAAAATAACTGTGGGGAGTGGCTGCATTTTGGGGTATAATGGAAGGGTTGCATGCGAGTGTGAAACTACTCCGTTTTTGGTTAGCATGTGCAAACAGGTGCGGCTCTTTCAGACTGCATGGGAATCTACTGCTTAGGGGATAATATTTCAAAAACAAATTTAATGCATTTAGGTGGTCCAGATTTCACCGGCAGCTCGGAGTGCGGTAATCCCTCAGCTGATCCCTGCATAAACTTTACTGAAGCCACATGTCTGCCTCTGAAGATGCAACAACAATGCATAACTCGGCACGTCATCTTGTCTTCAGTCTTGTTGACCTTTGATGTGGGGGAAAGTAAACCATAATTATACGCTCTTTCCCAGCCTCTCCCAGGACACAGACAATTACGGCTAATGAAGTCAGCCATATGTGGAAGGCACAAAGACAAGAGACAACCTGATTGTGCTAATTACACGTACCTTCACTGCCTAATGCAGCGAGCCAGCGGGAAGCTCAGAGCCTTTTGTTCCCAGCATGTGCATTGATAGGCTTATTATCTGATCTAAGAGGTTATTCATGCCCCTGTGCACCTACTCAGCCATATGTTAGAGACAAGTGTTTTAACCCAGAGCTTTGATGGTGAAGTGTACTGTGTAAGTGTCAAGCTGTGGTTCATGTACAAGGACCTTTGATTGACAGTCCTTAGACATATAAAACAGTCAACAGATATATAATCAACAAAATTCTGATTTCTAATTTTATCAAGGAACATTCATGTGCTATAAAGAGTTTCTGTGTTTTTCTCTTTCATGTTTTTGTAAATTGAATATCTTTTATTCATATATAGAATAGGACATAAGTCTCCTTGGGTTCTGAGAAAAAAGTTCTAAAAAAATAAAAGTGATATTATTGATTCAGTGATGACTTAAGGAAAAATACTGTCAGAATAATCTGTGATCAAATTAACCATTGGTTGCATATAGAATGTAAGAAAGCATAATAATGTAAATGTAAATCTATCCATCTAATTGTAAATCCACTATGTAGGAAATTATTTTACTGTACATGAGAATCTGCAGTGACTGCTCACCTGTCTGAAAAGATGAAAAAAGGACACATTGTGACTAGTTGTTAGATCCTGACTGATCCTGTCTTCATGTCAGGGATCATTTATAATGAAGTAATTGATGAAGTTACTTACTTCTGTTGTTGCAAGTGCTCTTTGATGCTGCCGGTAAGGCTCCTACAAACCGTTTTGTGCGTGCTGATCCGTTAATAGGATGATTTGTGCCATGTTGAAAGTGATGCAGGAATATTTCTAGATCTAGTAAGGCTGGCATTGCAACTCCTTTGGAAAAGTTACCAGGGTCCTCTTTCCGACAAGAAGCCGACACATTAAGCTGTTGTGAGATTAACGGAAAGGAGTGCATGTCTTAAAGGGGCTTTAGAGAAAAACAGCGTGTGAACTGCTTAACAGGAATCAGGTAAAGGATGTACAAACAGCAGGATATTCAGATACTTGATGTGGACTTGAGCAGAGGATGAAATTTACATCACTTGGACCGATGCAAACCCTTGCGGAAATGTGGAAACCATGGCCTTAATTGGCCTTAATAGCCTACAAGGTTGCTTGATTGGTGCTTTAGGCTAAAGAACACAACATGACTGATGTTTAGCAGGTATAATGTGTGCCATGCTAAACAACTTAGCTGAACCTATGTAAAATGCTAACACTAAAACACAATTGGTTTTGGATCGGTGTGGTTATAAACCGAAGCACCGGACAACAAATTTTGCATCATAATAGCTCTGCAAGTTATTCAGATTCAGATTCAGATTCAGAAAACTTTATTTATCCCAGAAGGGCAATTCGGTTTGCAGCCGCCGCAGTGAAGGATAGAAAGTACAGCAAACACAGTCATACAACAGCACACATAAACACAACTATCTGTCAGTGCCAATAGCAGGTACACAACAACAACAGAGGGATTTACAGCCTCTATGATTATGTAGGAAGCAGCAGGACAAGGTGCTTTAACAAAAGTACAGGGAATTTTCAGCAGTAATAAAGCAATGAGACACAAGTAAAATCAAATAAAACATCAAATAAAAACAGACCTCAAGTGCTGCTTTCTCCTAGGTTTAGGAGCCTTATGGCAGCTGGAATAAAAGAATTTGAGAATCTGTTTGTCTTAAGGGCATTAAGGAAAATTCATGCCTTAAGATGTGATCTGGAAGGCTTAAAATGCTACGAGCCTTGCGGACCACCACCTTGCTGTCTGCCTTTTCATTCTGCTACTGCTACTGTTTCCTCCTCCTCTCTCTTCCTCTTGTTTC
>OMNN01051633.1:0-22058 GCA_900302755.1 Chromis chromis | reverse complement strand
CACACACACTCACACAAACACATAAACAAACACACGCACACACACACTCACACAAACACACACACAAGCACACACACACACACACACACACACACACACAAACACACACACACACACACACACACACACACACACACACACACACACACAAACAAACAAACAAACAAACACAGGCACACACACTCACACAAACACACTCACTCACACACACAAACACACATACAATCACACAAACAAACACATACACTCACACAAACACACACACACTCACACAAACACACACACACACACAAACACACTCACACACACACACACACACACACACACACACACACACACACACACACACACACAAACACACACACACACACACACACACACACACACACTCACACACACACACAGACACACACACACACACAGTCACACACACACACACACACACACACACACACAGTCACAGACACACACACACACACACACACACACACACACACACACACACACACACACACACAGACGGTTTCTGCTGAGACAGTGGTGCCACGAGGCACAGTCTGAGATGTCATATCACACAATATGTGTATGTAAATGTAACATTTATTTCTTCCTATTAAAGCTGTCCAAGTGTAATTTTCAGCACTGTTGTTGATATTTTTCATCAGGGTTCTGCGAACCTTCAGTAGTGATTATGTGTCATGTGCACTGTAAAACTGTCACTGACTCTTTGTAAATTAAATCTGTTTTCAGAAAGAAATGTCACTCTGTGTCTTGACTTTAGTGTTGTGCATCAATTTGTGATATCTGTTTATTTCATTTGTGGAACATCTTGTCAACTGTGCTTTTCAGCAAGTATTAGACAAATAGCATCCTGGTAAAAATGCTTATGCAACATCATTACAGTCCATATCAAAATTTATGACAAGAACAATGATAATATTTTTTCTAATATCTAAACAAATCATGTTTTTTGGATTTTGTTACCCCCGATTCTCCTGTCTTTATGCTAAGCTAAGCTAAGCTAACTGGTTGCTAGTTGTAGCCTTATATTAAACAAACAAACAATAGAGTGTTATGAATGGATACACATATTTCCAGACTGTCAATCTATTTCTTTCTTTTTGTGCAGAACATTATGACATAATGTTTACTGTCAAAAAATATGGTCAATATTTTAAAATTAATTATTTTTTCTGCTTTTGTCCCATAAAGCAACTTTTTGTATCACACACTTTTCAGCAGATATTCATCACTTAGTTGTTGAAACTTTTTTTGCAATTCTGTGTATCATCACTTTAAAACAAACAAACGTTTTTTTTTTGTGTGTGTGTTACATTTGCAACCTATCCGAATGGAATACAGTGGACATTGCCCAGGAAAAAAAGAAAAACATCAAACCCCAACATCAAGCTTTTGCTTTCAGCCGTGGCTCTTAGTTTAATTTGTTTCTGCTCCGCTCTGCATCCTCACTACAGTAAAGTGCTGCTGCATGACTAACAGGTTCACTGAGGGCAGAGCCAGCAAGTCACTGACAGCCTAAGCATCAACTGTGCACTAAACTGATTCTAAATCTGTACCACAACTCCATCAGTGTCTTCAATAAATAAACAAAAAGCAACACGAACTCTGCAGCCCCGCAGTTCATCCCAGGCACTTCATGACACTCAATCCCTCAGATGGTTTTTTATGAGATACACATCAGACCACATCAATCAGTTCATCTTTCTGTCCCCGAGCACTTTTATCCAAGAAAAGCAAGTAATACCTACTGCAGAGGTACTGGGATTTTATCAAACATTTCCATCACTATGGTAGAAATAACTCCCTGACATGATAGTCTGTGACTCAATACTTATCTGTGGATTAGAACTGAAAGTCCATCTCCTATTTTTATAATAAGTTGAGGTTTGAGTCATTTTTAATGCAAAAATGTCAAAAATATTTTTGCTCAGGCAGTTACTTGCAAAAGCACTGATGGGTTTCCAGCTGTTCACATTTGACTAGTTGATCATTTTCTTTGTCATATGAAAAAAAAATAGTATTCCAAGCTTTTGAACTGTTAGTCAAACAAATTATTGTAGGAATTTTTACTGTTTTCTGACATTTTCTAGATTAAACAATAATGAGCAGCTTATTGAATAACAAAAAAATGATTAGTTAATTGTTAGTTTAGACTATTTTCTCTTTTTGTGTTTGCACAGAAAGAAAAGCGTTATTTGTGATAGATGTTTGAGACCTAGTCGAATAAAAAGAGACACAGAGATAATTAGTAAATCAATGGAAAGTTGAGAGACAACAATGCTGATGATTTATCTTTACTGTTATAAACCAACATGACAGAACTTTTTACAGTTATTTATTATTACTTTATTTCTTAATTTATTGCTAATGGTAAATTAACCAAAGGACTCAATTCTCAGCTGAACAAAAAAAATAATAATCAATACATTCATCCATTAAAAATATAGTAGCTGAAATTTTAATCTTGTCACCTAAACTTGCTTTTTGATCAAGAAAGACAAGCCACAGCTTCCCTCTGATGTTAAGGTGTCATATCCTAATACTCCTCCCACCTCCCTCTAGTAAAAATACAGTTTATCTGCTCTCAAATGTGCTCTGATAGATATTCTCTCAAAGTCAACAGCATCTCCCAGAACGCATTATAACTTTACATAATACCCAACGAACAGGTCAGTGAGCATTGAAGATTTAAAAAAAGACACCAGGTTCATTCAAAATAGGATAAAAATAATCTGTGCATGTGTGTGGGCCTGTGTTCTATATTTATGGCTTTGACTACTTTGTGGGGACTTAAATGCTGGACAATTAACCATTTAAATGATGGTCAAGACTTGGTTTTAGATGTTTAGAATTGGGATGAGTTTAGGGTAATAGTTGGGTTTATTCATTCTGCTGTGGTGCTTAAAGTGAGGGTAAGGGGCTAGAGAACGTATCAGGTGATGAGAGCCCAGAAACATAGTAAGACAAGGCTATATGTGTGTGTGCATGCAACAACAGCTGCAACTATAGTCCCGTCTCTGCAGCTCAGTTTCCCTGGGGATCCCAGCCGTGGACGCTGACTGGCCGACCACCTCCTCCTCCTCCTCCCCCCTCTTCTCTCTGCTCCCAGATAGTCAGCTGTCGCTCTCTCACAGCCTCACAACACTACTCCACCACAAATCTGGGGCACGCAATGCCTGAGCGCAGCACAGTTGTACAACTAAACAAGTCAGAGAGTCTGCAGAGCTCACGAGGCCCAAACACAAACATAGAGTCATGTTACGATTCAGCAGTCAACTGTGACTTATGGCCTGAATGTAAGGACGGGGCATCTGTGATGATCATATATTAAAAAAAAGGATCATTTCATGAGGGGGCGGAGGTGGATAGGGAATGCAGTGTATGAACGTGCACTTATGTGTGTGCATGCTTGTTTCTATGACCCCTCTGGATCCCACTGTAGGCTAATTTCCTGCTAAGCACTCATCTTTCAATAAGCCCTCAGCTGTGCAGCCACACAGCTCCACCTTGGCCCTCAGGAATGCGCTCACGTTTCACTTTTTATATTCGTCAGCAACTAAAACTCCAGAATCGTCACTCAGTGCAGCTTTCTGCAGGTTCCCACAAGAAACATGAGACCTCTCCATATACACACTCACACATGCTAAAGCTAGACAAAACCATAGGTCATTTGTAGTAGCACATAAACACCCCCACTTTTGGAAATGAAAGGCTACATCTTAAAGCCACAAAGCAGAGCCAGATTTGGCAGAGAGATAAATGCAAGAGTTAAATCTGGGGCGAATTATTCGGGATTTAACATCTGGCCGCTTTGCGGTGCAACGCTTATCATTCAAGATAAGTCTCACCCTCTCTTATTCTGCTAATGCATGCAAAGTAGAACTTCACAGACACGAAACGATGTTGCATTAAACATTATTAACACAGGCTTTTAATAAGGTGAAAGGGGAACTGCATTACATACAAATTGTATTCATAATGCTCCAGAAAGTCCAACACTTTAATTTTTACGCACTTATGAACATATGCTCATATTGCTTTTTGTGTATGTGCACAATTAAACATGTTCATTGTGTGCACCTATAGGAATCATGCATAAGAAGATCAGGTAAGGATTTTAGCAACATATGAGGGTGTGAATAGATAGGATGAACAATGATTTGCAATTTAATATACAGGAAGTATCACAGATAAGTGGAGCAGATGTTTAGAAATGTCCTCTTGCTAAGTAGGCTATGTAAACTTGTTGAAGTGTTAACGATATATATACTACTGTAAACAAGTCCACACAGCTACTGTAGGCTTGAAACAAGAGCTGCAGACACACTAGTGTCAACACTGATTTCCTTTACTGCACTGAAACTAATACATACAGTATAGCAGTGGAACTGTTACATTAGGGCTGCAAAATATGACTGAAATCCATATTGGTAATAGAAAAAACTGTCTGCAACTCTTGATTAATCATTTTTCATTGAAGATGTAAAATATTTATGGATACCAGCTTCTCAGACGTGCAAGTTTGATGCTCATCTTTGTTATACATGAGAATGATCTGAATATCTGTAGAATTTTGAATAAAAGAAGCATTTTGAATGTATGACAATGGGGTGTGGGTAATTATTACACTTTTAAAAAAATAAAAAATTCCTGGTTTAGATATAGCATTTGTTTTAAACTAATTAATTTTTAGCACTTACAATGTGGAGTTAGTGGAGACGTATCATCTCCCCTGAAAAACTATTTATGTTAACATTGAATCTCTGCATAGCTCAGATGGATTAATCTACTATTATAATGTGCACAGACCATATTTTAGCCATTTAACCCAACACAGGCGGTAGCGTGAGCAGCACATAAATCTACAGTACGTCTTGCTGAGCTGCCATTTGTGAGCAAAATGCACACGTTGGTTGACCCTCATATATGATTAACTGCAGCAAGAGTGCTTTCCAACCTTCTCCACGAGTGAGAAAAGTTTCTGAACTTGAATGACTGATCCCAGCAATCCTGAATATTTCAACCACACAGAACGCGGCACCAATTTTTTATTTATTTTTTTGGTGAGACTGCAACATGAAGCTCCCTCCAGACCACCCTCCTCTGAAGCCGTGATTGATGTCTTTAGGTGCTCTGACAGGTGAACCTAATACACAGGAATGTTTCCATGCTTTGATCTTCCTGCTGCCTGCCAGTCTTTTCAGAATCTGAGGAATTCGAGTGCACTTGTACAAATGTAGTCTGATGTTGTTGCTCCGACTCTACCACAGACTGGCAGAAGTGCTGTCGGTGCTGTTGTTTCAGGGCTCTGACTCCTGCTGTGTCCTGACCATGTAATCTACTTGGGGGGTAAAATCAGAAAGACTGAAGGTTTGATCCTGCTGCTGAATGTAAACCTGGGATTTATTCCAAAGCCGAAGCTTACTCAAAGATTGATAACAATTGGAATATTCTAATCTAGTAACTTATAAAGTAATTTATTCAAAATAAAAATCAAGTAAAATGAGATATTAAATTAAATGTATTGTCTTTTATACTGTTGGTCAGACAAAACAGAGAAACGTCACTTTGGATTATTTTGTAACATTATAAATTATGAGAACAGAATTAATACCGGGAGAATAATCTTTAATGAAAAATAACCATGAGTTGCCCTACTTATGGGTACTATTTAACAGTTAACTAGTTTATTGTTCATGCGTGACATTTAATTTCAGGTGGTGGGTACAATTAAAGCACAGAAACAACTTCTTCAGTCTAATTACTGCCACAAAATTTGGACAACACAATCTTGAAAGCCTCAGTCTCCCTTTTTCTTTATTTTTATGATTGTTTGTGTGCCATTATTATAGAAGACAGCAGAGTAACATGCTTTAAAGGCTAATGGTTGGGAACTGAGCTGGAGACTCACTGCTCAGGGTATTTGCAGTATGTGTCCTAACCACCCCTTTATTCTCTTTCTTGAAGGCCTAAAGGCAACAGAGTGGGGTTGTTGTCCCCATTAAATGCATGAATAAGGCCATTTTAAACTATGTAGAAGTGGCATTATTAGTAGATAAACCGATTAGTTAACTGATGACGCATTTAACTAATTCAATACCTTACTTTTGATGAGGATTTCCTGCGTCTGTCTTTCTCTTAATCAACTGTGCATCTGTGTTTTGGACAAAACCAATCTGAGGAAGTCACCGTGGGCCACATATTTAATTTAATTACTTAATCAAGTAATCAAGAAACTAACTGGCACATGATAATATTTGATTGTTAGATGGAGAATGCAGCAACACCAATCATCACAGTAAACAATGCAGTTAAGTTACACTAGGTTATTTTGCATTTTAAATTCAAACCAAACTCCTCCAAGAAACAGAAGGTATCAAGAAAATGCTTTAGTTATGGGTACGTCTGACATTTTGTGAGTATTTTTCTTGTTTTTACTTTATTGAAGATCACCTAACACCAAATCATTAAGGCTGCAAATTGATTTTTTTGGTCCATCAATAAAATAATAAATCACCCATGAAATTGTCAGTGATGAATAAGAGCTCCAATGATTAGTATAAATGGAGATACAATTCTACATCTTCCATCACAGTGCATTAAATATCCCTCATGTTTGGACTGTTGGTCCGACAAAACAGACATTTGAAGACATCAGCTTTGGCTTAGAGTCAGATTGAAAATGATGACTTTCTGACATTTTACAGAGCAAAGTACAAACCAAAGAAATAATCAGCAGGTAACTTTATTTGCAGCCTCAGTAAAAGCCACACCTACCATCCAGCATCCCATCAGCCTCAGTGACGATGTGGGAAAAGACGCTGATTAAATAGTTTCTGTTTGTTCTATTTCTGTCAACAGAAGCAGCTTGAAGCCTGCCGCTTCCCACACTGACAACATCACAACATATCATTAAGTGCCGCTTCCACTCACTGCTTCTCAGCAATAATTTAGGAGATCATCTCTTTGCAGCAGTTTCGGATCTGAGCGCCTGCAGAGTAGCAGAATTTTTTCCTTCAAGAGCATCTGATCGCTCATCATAATTAAACAGGCGCTGGTTTCTTCCTGCCAGTCATGGCAGCTGCCCCCCAGTCGGAGGGAACGACTCTTCCACCACCAACATGCCCAACATACCCTCAGATTAAAGGTGACCCCTGCTAATGGCTCAGCGGCCGCCATTTAAACTTCACCACCCCCTTAACAACAAAAGCATCAATTTTCACGAAGCCCCTCCAATCCCCTCCAATTCCCTTAAACCCTTCAAACAGTGAATAATTGAGCCTTGTACTTAGCCGGTCTTATCTCTGCAGGGTGTTGCTCTCATGAAGTGGCTGTTTGCACTCACACTCGTTTAAACACCAATGAATAGACTGCACACACATGTGCAACCCCCCCTTCATTCTCTACCGTTTGCTCTATTAACTTCTGTCTGTATGTCTGCGATTCCTGCACACACACAAACACAGATAACACACACTCCACCCCAGGGGGTCCTGCTTTCATTAAATCATAAACTGCAGACCAGTGGGGGCTCTTCGTCATCATTAATCCTACAGATTAAACACAAATCTCCAGTTTTGACTCACACCCACAGACGGTTATTTAATGCTGCATCCAGTTACTCAACATAGGTCATCAGCAGCAGCCATTTCATATATCTATTATCAGGGCATCTTTTAAAATACATTTCATCTTTTTTATTCCCCTGCAACCCAAGTTGGTTCTTTTCAGCCAATTGCTCTGAAGTTGATCTCCGCTATCTGACATTTGAAACAGTCCCTCTGAACCAGATAAACCAGACTGTCCCTGCTGTCTCCTCACATTTTCCTTCATGTCTGTCTCATTGCCAGAAGAGTTTTTTTTTTTAAAGAAAGCAATGTATATTGTAGGAGAGAGAGATGGCTGTGGTTGAATACTCCTCCTCCAGTTAATGTCTTTCCCGGCTGAAGTTGAGCGCTGCAGGAAGAAGAGGAAGCGCCGTCTCCTTGGGTGTATCAATAACAACAATCTGTTATATGGATTCTTGATTAGGTCGTAGGGTTGGAGTTTATTTTACAGAGGAAACAGACAGGCAGATATGAAATATCAGATGGCAATTCTTTGACAAAGTGCCTCGAAATATTGCAAGACACGATCTGGTGGACGGAGAGGGAATAATCTAGATCCAGCAATCTACCTGATATACAGCAGCTTGATGCCCCCGGGCTTTGTGCCAGACAAATACTAACACCAAGGTCAAGGTACAATTTATTGTCTTTTTTTTTTCCTACACAGTTCTCATTATCAGAGGAATGTTTGCTACAGTATATTCAATAGTAGTAGCTCCAGATATGAAAAATACATATCAAAAAGAGAAGAAAATTATAGACAGAAGGTAAAAAACACAACTATTTCCATTTTACGTTACTTTACACTTCTCCACTGTATTTCAGAGGGAATGTGGGGAGTAATACACTTCCTGCCTCACTACATGTATTTAACAGATACAGGTACTAGTTTAAGATTAGGATTTTACATCGGAGAAGTATAGGATACACACATAAAATACTTTCAGTGTTTAGACCAGATTAAATCATTTGGCATGTGACAAAAAAGGTGTTTGGTTGAGGCCCCTTGTCACATTTCAGATGTCTGTGATCTGTGACATGGTTTCATTTAACTAACAGTTCAGGGATCAAAGTGGCGATTGTTTTTTTAATACCCAAAAAAGCAAAGATTAGAGAAGTCTGAATATTTGTGTAGCAAATTTTTTTTTTCTTTTTGTTTCTTCCATTAATCACCTCACAACTGTAGATGAAGCAGTTTAGACTCAAGCAGCTACTGCAGTAATTCTACAGAATCTGATATTATAATAATACAGTGTATCAGCCAATTTTCTACAGGTACATTTGGGATTTTTATTTTATTATTTGAATGCAGGACTGTTACTTTAATGTTACTTCCACCACCGCTGGTCAATGAGCGTGGAAGGAGGCCTGTGCCATCTTTACATAGTATGTTTATTGGAATATGTCATATATTTTTGTTAATTTACAACCAGACAGCCTATTTTTTTCACAGCTTTAAAACCCTAAGATGGTTTTCCACAAGTAAGACTGCTGAGGGTGTATTTATAACTTTACTCAATGACTGACAGGTCCAAGTTCCTGGAGGTATATATGAATCAGAGTTACAGATATATACTCTTGGCTGTGTCACAGCAGTATGAGAATAGCAATGCTGGTGTATCCATCACCAAACACTAAGCATCACTATCAACAAAGTAAGAAAGTTCTAACAAGACACTGGCTCATTTACAGCCACAGGGGCAAGAAACTCTTTGTTAGGAAGTTTTAGTGCCATTTAGGAGCAGTTAGAGAAGATGCTTTGAGATTTTGGACCCTATTTACATTTAGACTATAAGAAACATCCCAAAACAAATCCAGATCCTCAACAACCAGACATGAGTATTCATAATAAATGGGCCCAGACACAAATAAATGATCCACAGAGACTGAAACACTGCAGGTGCTTTTATACGAGCAACGTGACACACAAATGAACAGAAACCAAGACGTCAGTTCTGGCAGCCTTACAGCTGTGATCTCCACATCACCAGCTCACAACATGCACGTTAGCAGCTGTTCTTACCTCGGAGATGTGAAGCAGTGATCCGCAGCTGTCCACAGCTGGCAGAAGTACAGCAGGACTCCTCTGTCTGACCGGAGAGGTGATAACAAGTACAGTTACTCCTGCACAACGCAATCCTTCAGTTTCAGATGCAGGTGTAGCAGTGGGCAACAGTTTAAATACCCGCTTTGAGCATGGGGTGTCTTTGATTTATGCTGCAGCAGACAGAGTTTGTCATGTGTGAGTGCACTAATTTGTGCAACGTGTATTAATCACACTGAATCTAAACCAAGCACTAAAAGTATTACATTGAGTTTAAAGCAAAATTGTAACTGTAGATTCTTCACTCTTGGTATGTTTTCATGAAAATACGTTTAAGACATTTTATTATTTTGTTAAAGTATATATTTATTATTTATTTAAGTGTCTATGATTGTATGTGACAATATACATATATATTTTTATAATTTGGGCACCTCCCTCTTGTAGTTGTAAAAATCCAACCCTTGAAATTGATTGATTGATTTGATGCATTACAGTAAACGCTGACAAGTAGACAATTTTTAAAGAAGAATAAAGAGACTTGAAAAGAGAGCAAGTGCTGTAAGTCAATAGACAATAAAGCGTAGACAGTAAATGTTCCGAGACAAATAAGGAGCAAGTGAGAACCTGGCTTATATTTTTCTCTCTTTCTCCCATAGGTGCCATTTACAACAGGGGTGCTGTGGACATGCCCCCACCACTTTCTTAAAGGTCAATTTTACCTCCATCGCTCTTTAAAAGCATAATTTATAAAAAGAAATGTAACTAACAAACAGATCGCTTTGATAAAAGTTTATTTCCACAATAAGAAAACATGCAATGCATTGTAAATATAAAAGAGACAAATGCACATTGTCCACACAGTCCTGAACTGTGGATGGAACAGAGGGCTCAGCTGGACCTGGTGTCCTCTGCAGCTTTTGGAAGCTTTTGGGGGAAAAAACAGTGCACTACTAACTACAGTTTTGGGCATGCAGCATTTAAATCAATAAGACAGTTTAACTTAACATCTAAAGAAACTGTTGATTTATTATCTTTAGCTTAGCAGACATTGTTGAGGTTATTTCTTCACTTGCTTCTGTTTAATCATATGTAAGGTTGTGATATTGGATATCACTTACATTAATTGACATTAATTGATGTTATATAGTTGAATTAATGGGGATGTTGCAGCTGTGGATGGGATGCACATGGATGAGAGTCATTTGTGTGGTAGAACAGAGTATTTTTGTATTGTTGAGTAGTCGAGGCCGTGCCTTTTCCATGCACCATGAGTTTTTTCCCGATGTTATTATCTTCTCTCACCCCATACCAGTCAACCTGAGACACTGCCTAAAACTGCATATGCTCAAGACTGTCTGAAATGTTTTTATTCATCTGAGCCCTTATATCCCCACCACTTTCCAACACAAAATCCCCTTGCCTTCACCTTGTTGTTATCCTATTTCGCAACCAAGCAGACCTTACATTCTCCTACTTTTACAAGTGTAAAAATCCATTTTGACAAAGACAATTCATAACACTCATTCAAATCTTCACTGCTATTTGCACATGCAGCCAACATACTGCATCTGCTTGTTCATATAGAGCACATCAGTGTTTTTTTTGTTTGTTTTTTTGATTGATTATTGCCACAGTATTTCTTCAGTGGTGTTTATAGAAAGACCATTGCGTAAGATGACTCTGACTTAGTATGAGGCAAGAAGTAAACAGTGATGAAAGAAAGCCTTACAGAGCTACACCTGCCAGACCTCCACACATTTATGTCCCCCTGAACATCAAAGTACTTCACACACTGCCTCTAAATCCTACCACTGAATGTAAACTGCTAATCTGAAACTGTTGCACATAAACATCATTTGCATCCAGCAGAGCCGAACGAGGAAAACATCATTCTTCTTACTGCTTAGCCGTTTCCTCTCTTTCCTCTCTTCCTCACCCAGCATGTGGCCTTAAGGGAAGGATTCGCTAAACACGACCCCAATTCTATCTTGTATCACATCCTATTCCCTGAGACGTGTGGCCCACAAAATCCAAAGTCCTCCTCATCATGCATGCTGGAACATTGGTTCTGCATCAGTGGATCTCTACAGACGGAGGGATGGTGAATGGAGAGGAGAGGACACAGAGGAGCATGAGGAGATGTTCTGGGTGGATTCATTTGTGTTAGAAAAGGATGCTTGGTTGCACATGTAGCTTCTGGTAGTCATTGGAAAAGTAAATGGAGAGTCTCCCTGTGAACAGCCATGTCAAGAAAAGAGATGCAGAGTGCCAAAGCAAAAGGACATCTTCCTATTGAGCAGTTTGTCTCAGTATTTACTCTCCTCAGAGTCTGTTTCTTACCACCAGTGTGACTCAGCAGTTTGATTCCTTGTGACCCATATCCCAACCTTTTGCTTCAGGTTTTTTCCACCCTCTCTGCACCACATGTAGGGTTAATAATTAATAGAAGAGGAAGAATGAATGAGAGTGCTAAAGTTTCGGCTCTTACCTGGATAAATAACGAAAAAGGGTGGCCTGATTTTAACAGTACCCTGAGACAAAAATTCCTACTCCTCTCCCCCTTTTTAGTGTCCTTTTCTTGCTCTTAAGCCCTGCAGCTGACCCATTTCCCCACCTTATTTCTTTCATCACCTTTTTTTTTTTTTTTTTTTTACATTTCCTGCCCTCCTCTAACACCTCATCCTCTTTTTCTTTATCTTCACCCCTTTAATTTCCTTCTCTCTCCTGCCTCCTTTCAGCTCCTCCTCTCTGTCTCTCCTTCACTATCTCATCTGTCCTTCTCTGCGATAGACCATTGTTCTTGCTACCACAGTCGCCTCAAGTCAAAACAAAACGCACAAAATGTCTCCGCCGCAGTCTGATGAACAGTGATAGTCACAGTTGAAATGTCACGGGTTGCCTGCTGCACATCTATTCCTCCACACTCGACTCTGAATAGAAAATAAAATTGGACTTGGAGTATCAACTGTGCTGCACGGTGAAGTGTGAGAGCTGCCGTGTCAAGTTGTGGGTCTATTACATCCAAGTATTTTCATGTAAATGATGATGTGCTAAATTAGACCGGCTTAGTGGAAACTGCAAAGTGTGATAAAATGTCTTTTATGTTCCCAAGAAGTATTTCCTCATGCGTAATGCTGAGGCAGACGCTTTGTCTGCAAATGATGATGATTGCAAATTAGTAATATCAAAATAGAAACTTCTTCATGTTGTCTTTCAGGGGAGCGGCTACAAATAAGCAATACGCCTATAAATATGCTGATAGTGGAAATGCATTAGCATTTTTGTAAATTCTTGCTTCAGTTTGCTTTTTTTCACTCAACAGCTGTAAAGGAGCGAGGAAGTTTGTGAAGTGTAATTATCCATGTCAGGGGTCAAGATCTGACTAAAACCTGTGGTTTCAGCATTTTTACAATTATTTAATGATGCAGTAGAGTGGGGCTGTGACTGGACTATAGAATCGCTGAGGTAAAACACCACACTGCAGCTTTAGATAAGGAATTAGATAAGTTTCACATCCCTACACTAAATATGAAGCCAACACTGGCAGCTGGTTAGCTTAAAGGAAACAAAGGAAAACCAGCAGCCTGGCTTTAACAGAACGTAAGAAAATCTGCTTTGCATAGTTTCTGTTATTCCACAAAAGATCAAATGTGTAGATTAACCTTTGAAAACAAGGACAGTGTAATCAGATGCCTGCATTAAAGGAGAGGTGATACAGTGATGAATCTGCAGAACGTAATCAGTTGGAACCAGGGTTATTTGTTGCAACAGCTGAAAAAAAAAACTGATTTAAAAAAAACACACATTTATTATCCAACTTGTTAAATCTGGATGATAATCTAGACATCTGAAACAACTTCAAGAAGAGGAAAAGGACTTTTAAAATACAGTTAGATACAGGAAGCCAGTCTGAAGGACAGCTGCAGGGAAAATCCGAGAGGAAATGTGGCCAGAGCTTCACAATGAAATAAAGAAATGTCTCATACAACTGAGAGAAAGAGTCAAAAGTTTCTGTGCATGTTTGTGTGACAGAGGGAGGGACTAACTATGACCACTTTGGTTGGCTAAAATATTTCCATTTTGATGCAATGAGTGCAAAACTAGTGGGAAAATATCCTGATCAAAATTAATTAGCAAAGGTAAGGTACCGAAAATAACAGCAAGCATCAGTAACCCAGTGAAATCTAACCTCTGTGATACTTTCAAGCCCTCATTGCACAAACAAGAAACAGCCGATTAGCCTGTGCAGACGGCCAGGGGATGATAGACACATTGCTATCACAGTCCCTGTGTTGCATCAGTTAAGGAGGTGAGAAATCATTTGCAACAATGTCTCCAACTTCAGACATGACGAATTCTTAAAATTTTACCCGGTCGTTTTCGACACAAGGAGTTCAAGGTGTTTTTGACCATCTCTTCCAGCCTGCTGTAGTCTTCTGTGTTGTGTTGGGAAGTGTAAGCAGAAGCAGAGGTGAAAAAAGACTGAAAGGAAAGAAAGAGAAGCATATCTGCCCTTTATTTTAGTCAGAATATAAGGAGGAAGAGGAGGAGGAGGGTGATGGGATACGATGAGA
The DNA here is from genome assembly GCA_900302755.1 of Chromis chromis. Taxonomy (NCBI): domain Eukaryota; kingdom Metazoa; phylum Chordata; class Actinopteri; family Pomacentridae; genus Chromis; species Chromis chromis. The sequence goes on along the minus strand of OMNN01051633.1, from coordinate 7,809 downwards.
CATTCACTACTGCCCCTGAGGAGGAACAGCAGTACATGGGGAAGCCTGATGAGAAGTGAGGGCAGAGTATGTGAGTGCGTGTGTGTCACTGTATGTGTGTACAAACCTTTACTCTACTCTAAATGTACAATAATGACACTAATGAGGCCACATTTAAAATTTGTGTGCACACATGATTTTCCACATACGTTAGCACCTATGCCTGTGTGAAAAATGTAGCTATCAGTATATTCATGCACGCAAGTACAGTGTGTGAGTATAGTATGTGTGTGAGTACAGTATGTGTGTGAGCACTGTGTAATGAATGGCCCTCGGTCTACCTCAGCTTTTCCCAGCTCTGTGATTACCTCCCCCCACATATATCCCAATTTAAAGATGTGGGTTTTTAACTTTAACCCTTGTGGAGCTGCACAGCATGGCACAGCCCTGCCCAGTGCCAGTGCAGCTGTTGTGGCCTGGCGATTAGAGGGCACTTTGATTTGATCCAGAGCAAGCCCAGTGCGGTGAAACTGAGACCAAAGTCAGAGAGCTGGAAAGGTCCCCCAGAATATCACCGTGGACTCATGGTGACCCTCCCTGATGAGTAGAGCTGCATCTTTAGACTGAGGTTCTGGTTTGTGCTTTTGTAAGCAGTTGTGCAGTATCATGTGGTCAACCTGCTGTTCTCAAAAACCTTTTCCGGAGTGAAAAGTGCATTATAACTGGCTGTGGTGGGCTCGAACATTCCAGCAGTAGTCTTGCAAATTCAACAAACATCCCAACTTTAATAGACTATTACCAAGTTCACATACTGAGAACAGCTTTTGGTCTAAATCAGCTGGATGTTAAAACACTAAATCCATAGTGACACACAACATCACAGTGACAATGTTTTAAGTCACATCCTTATGGTTAAGTCTAATATATTTTTTAATGTCTAGATTGGATGGTCATCAAAGTCAAACTCACACAAGCAATAATGAGAATATCTGAAACTGTTAAAGTTGAGAAATTGCATATTGTTGGTGGAGGTTTTCTCTGTAATAGTACATTTATCCACTGGGTCCCAGCTAACTTTGGGCTAGAGGCAGGATACATATCCTGGATTGGTCACCAGTCCATCACAGGGCTAATGCAAAGACACCAGGCACACTCACACCCACAGCCACAGCCAATTTAGAACCATCATTTAACCTTCCATGCATGTATTTGAACTGTGGGAAGCACCCAGATCAAACGTGGGGAAGCACCGGGAGAACATGCAAACTCGGACGACCCAGAGTGTTGGTATTCCAGATGGTCTACCCATGTGGGTCTGTCCTATAATTTGAAAGTCATCATTTTGATCCCCACAGTAGTAATGTGTGTATATTCACAGTCATGCACCCTGCTGACTTATAAAACAGCTATAGCTGCTCACTTGAGGCCTAAAGACAACCCATATCACCAATTTACAATTTTAAAGCAAGTTACTTTATATGTTCCTAAATCAAAGGTTGGACAGCTTGTAAAAAAAATTATAAAATCTTCCTCCTTTAAAATTCCACCTAAATTCCTTCAAGAAACTTTGCACTTGGACAACCGCAACTTGTGCATGACTGAAAATTTTTAAATGTTTGATGGACCTAATTACCCAGAAATCATGAAACATGACATCAGTAACAAGCGTTATCCTCTAGGAAGCACTTAAAACAAGAAGATGTACATCATAGGCCTAATTGTATTACTTCCTTTGGACAATTTCCTGGCAATTGTCTCATCCAATGTCAATGTCTTGTTTCAGACAGCTGGCCAAGTTTGTTGTATCTCAGAGGAAAGGTAACAGGAACCTCCCTAAATCAAAATTTAAAATTACCAATGTGTGGAGACCTATTTTTCTATTGCAATTTTTGTGTGTGTTTGTGGTGGTGTTGGGTGACTTGCAAAAAGTATTTGTGTCATGTCTTTAAAAAAAATCGCCTGGAGAAACTCTAACATCTCTTCTTCAGCTTCCTCCATCCGGCCCTTCATCTCCTCACCCTTCATCCTGAAAGTTCAACACAGCAGCAACCATTAAACATTTAACATCTGACTCTTACTATTTTCTCAGAGCAACAAAATCCTTTTCCCTCAGCGCATGAATATGCAAGAAGACTCTGTCACTGCATGAGCAGTATGAAGGCATACCGGGGCACAATTACACTGCTGGCTGAAAGCCGCTGTTGTGTAGCCTTACATCACATCATCTCCTGGTGCAGAAAGGCACACTACTGGAACACTAACCCATTAGGCTACAATCTCAGCTGGGTTTTTTCTGTGTCACGGCTTTCTTTTCTGTGTCATCGCAGCTGGAATACATGTGGTGGCCCCCATGATGGGCAAGTCTCTCGGCTTGGACCCAGAGACGTCCGTCTATCTGTCACCGCTGTAGCTGCTGGACACTGCAGAAGTCCAACACTCTGCAACACTGACAGGACTTTCCTAACAGTTCCTCTAAGTGGGTGAAGTAGCAGTGACCCACTGACCGCTAGATGTCTTCTTCTATTTGTTTCATTGTCTCATCTATGCTGTGGCTCTTATAAGAATGTTTTTGGCAATATTTTGCACAATACAATCCTACAAAACAGAGACACCAACACATGTATATATGTAGCTTGATTGTAACCCACGTCTAGAATCATTTATACATGTTTTAAATAGTTAATCCTTGTTGCTCAGAAGGGAATTCAAGTCCAGTAAAGATGTAAGAGGAACAAAAGTATACAGCCATGCTAATGGCTCTGTCAGGCTGCACTTAGACACAAAGGTTTGTTATGCTAAATGCAAATGTCAGCATCCATACATGCTCACAGTGACAATGCTGACATTCACATGTTAGGGAGGTTTAATGTTCACCATGTCGACCAGCTTAAGTTAGTGGTTTAGCATGCTGACATTTGCTAATAAGCAGCAACTGAAACTGAGTTCAGAATTTGTAAAAAACTCTATCAATGCCCTGTCCTGCCTTAAAATGGCTTAGATGTAACTCTACACAGGTTCCTCTAGAATGTGCAGATATGTACATGAAGTCCCCCCCACTATCTCCACTCAAGCATCTGCCACTTGCTGCAGCTCAAGCACACCAGCTCACCTATGACTCTGCTCAAATGCTGTAAAACTACTCTGTGCAACACAATGGCAAGTTGTAATATTGGAGTCATTCAGCCATGTTTGAACCATGGAAACCAATTCTGAAGAAGATTGATGATATGAAAAGTCCCACCCTGCAAGTTGGGAGGATTGGTGCCTGAGGTTTGTTAAATATAAACTCCCAGAAGCCAGAAGCCATCTTTTAGAGACAGTCATCAATACACGGCAGTTTCAAGGCAAAAATGCTCAGGCCTGGTGTTTACTGCTTCTGTTGCTCATGATGTATCTTCCAGCTTATAAAAAAAAACCATATGGCCTTTTTTTTTTTTTTTTTTACCTAAGGGGGACTTTTTCCAATATTTTACCGAAGCCACAAATACTCATACATGTATGCTGTATGCATTAGTCAAGAAATGTTCATGCACAGGACCAGCATTTCAGATATTTGGTAATGAAGCAAAATAGAAATGTACTAAAAATTTGACCTGAGTTATGACGAGTCATCCTGCGGGTGTTTGTTCTAAATTTTATTGCAATTCATTTAGCAGCTCAAGTCTCCGGCTTCCTCCCACAGTGCAAAAACATGCTGAGGTTAATTGATGATTCTAAATTGTCTGTAGGTGTGAATGAGAGTGTGCTTGGTTGTCTGTCTCTATGTGTAGCCCTGCAATAGACTGGCGACCTGTCCAGGGTGTCCCCTGCCATTGCCCGAGTTGGCTGGGATAGGCTCCAGCCCCCCCGCGACCCTACAGAGGATTAAGCGGTGTATAATGGATGGATGAATGGAACTTAGTCAATCCACAGACTTCCATCTAGTGTGACTCATAAAGCCAAAGCCATATAGTCCTATATGCTTGAGTAAGGGATTTATGCCTCTGACCTCTGACACCCACACAATGAAAAAGCAATATTGAATGTTGTGAAAAGCCCAGTCAATATGTTTACTGTACCAAAGACTGGTATGATCAATATCTCAACTGATGGTGCTTCACAAACATCAGCCTCAATCCTCTGTATCGGGGCAGGCAAAGCTCCACGTGCCGCAGATGGTGATAAACAGCATTGATGCAGAAATCAAATGAAACGACAACAAAAGAAATTAAGGTCAGTTACAAACACAGAACTCAGGGAGCTGCCGAGCAACATCCCAGCGCACTGCTGTTGTGTGACTTGCTCAAAGGCACCCCAGTGCTCTTCTGTATGGAGAGTGTTACTCATTCATACAACTCCCCAATTTTTGCCAGTTGTTGTATACATCTCTGTCACAAACACACTTTTTTGTAACCTTTAGGCTTCCATTGCCCTAGTTGAACGAAAAAAAACAACAAAGAGTCAGGAAATCTGTGCTCTTGCTTGCAGCTGAATTTAATTAAATAAGTGAATGTGTTGTTTGCTGCTGTGGCCACCAGCGTGGAACCACATGACAGCAAGCTTCATGCCACAAATAAAGGAGATAAAAACACAACATTTAGAATGTGAATGCAGTAACTTTGGTTTAAAAAAAAAAAGCACTAAACTGAGATGCAGAACACGTTAAAAATCAGTGTGTTAGCACCGTCATTATAAACATGTTAACATGCTGAGGTTAGCCGTGACTGTGAAGCCTTAATCTTCTTCAACACTCAAAATTTCTTAATAGTAGGAGGAATTCCTCATATTTAGGAGGACATTTTGTGCAGCACTGAGACTCTTAAGGAGCTAAAAATAGCAACATGAGGCTATAGAGCACAAATATAAGATAAGAATGACTCACTGTCATGTTTTTTATTTCTCAGGAGCCTTACAGGGGTCAGACTCTTAGACTCTTAGATTTCCATGTTAAAATCCCACGTAGGGATTTGTTCTTTCTTTCTATGCATCATTTTAAGCAGGTGAGCTAAAATAGAAATATTTAAGCCTCACCTGCCCTGAGATGCACCCAGCTGCTGTGTGTGTGCATGTGTGTGTGTGTATGAAACAGAGAGAGGGGAAGAGGGAGCCTTGCTTGCTTGCACGCCTGTGGCTGTATGTCCTTATTACTGTGCATGTACACGACTGTGTGTGTGTGTGTGTGTGTGTGTGTGTGTGTGTGTGTGTGTCTGCGTGCGTGCGCATGTGTGTTCACTGCAGGCCTGTGTCAGTGTGTGTGTGTCAGTGGAGTCGGCCTGTCCCCAGGGGGCTCATAGTGTTACAGACTGTCCTATTGGCTTTTATTAACCAGTTGCTGCTCGGGGCCGCATGAAAACACAGTTCAGCTTGTTGTCAGCAGACAGAGCGCCACAGTGTCGCTGACGTCGGCCTCTCGTGGGTTTCAAAATCATTCAGCTCTAGTCTCCAGTATTTACATTTACTCTGTGTTTTTGAGATGTTCATCACATACAGCTGCCTTAGAGCTCATTTATGTGCTAGTGTTGTGTAAAATATGTTCAATTTTGAGGTATTTGTCCTTTGTAAATATCATACTTTTTACTCCACTGCTTTTATTTGACTGCTACAGTTTAAGATTACTCTCAGATTCAAATTTTACATACAAAATGGTATGTTCATGCAATATAATATGTGATAGGCTATAGGAAGTTATTAAAATAAATTGACTTAAACAATTAATAAATAGGCTAAATGATCAGTCAGCTATAAGATTGTGATAATCAATTGATCAGTGAGTTTGGATACAAAGATGACAAGCATTTGATTATTCCAGTTTCTCAAATGTGAGGATTTTGTGCTTTTTATACATGGTTACTGACTCTTCAGACTATTGGTCAAACTCCTATGGTAAAGGGACATAGTGATATTTTATTTTTCTGATAAGATTGTACAGACTTAATTGAGAAAGTAATTAATATATTATTGGTTTTGCATTTGTTTTTTATCCTTCATCACACCTCACTGTGTTTTATTAAATATGCGATATATCATTGATAAAGCTGTCTGCTTCCATCTGTGCATTATATTTGGATGTGGCGGCACTTGGAGTGCTCTCAGTGCTCTTCATGTCTCCAGCAAAACCAGCGGAGAGCGAGGCGATGGCAGCACAAGGTGCAGGGAGGACATGTGACTGTGTGTAAAAAATAAAAACCCTGTAACAGCTCCCATCCCCCCTCCGAGCTCCTCCAGGCTGGCTGTCTGAATTAAATGGGGCCTGTCTTCTTCCTTGCAGCTGTAGCTGAGCTGTAACACTATAAAATGAATGACAGACACACACATTGTTCCTCACCCACAGTGCTCCCTATTGTGCAGACACTTTTGCAAAAATGTTGTGTCATTTAGCCACTTTCGGCTCCAAAACAATTACTTAGCAAGACCGTATATGTTAATAATAATAGTACACTGACAGATGCAATTGTTGCTATTAACGTATCGTGTTTTGAAAAGAAGGGACGTGATGTGCTAAACATGACAAGTCCTTTTTTAAAAAAGTGACTGAATATATTTTGGTGCCCGTCTGCAAAATGTCTCCCATTATGCTGCGAGGAAACCACACAAGCATGCACACAACAAACCCAAAATGCTTACACGCACACAAACACACTAATAGACACATAAGTCACTGAAAACATTAATTAGACCCACAAAAAGTCCCCAAACCACTCGCGTGCATATGTACGAGCACAGATCCACATTCATTAAACACACTGAAAATATTCCCTTCGGTGAAGTAAAAGCAGAGCAGCGGCTGTTTGGTGTTTATTTACAAAGCAGGAACTCAGGCCATAAACTCGAAGCCCAGAGGCCCCGAGAAAATGACGAGGGGTCTGTGTAACTCTTTGTTTTTCATCCAAACCTCTTTCAAGTTCACTCACATTAGTCTTTAACGAGGCAAATACCGAACGAAGGTGGTAATTCGCGCAAAGACTTAATTTTTTAAGAGGAACTGGATGGTGTGATGCTCGCTTTCAAGCGCTGACTTTAAACCTCTGTTGGTGGTGGCGATGGTCCCAGTGGCGTTTCGCTGTGCGCTGAGGATTTTACCAGATGACACAGTTTTTTAAACATCAGTGCATCTTCAGCAGACACACGTGCAAACACTGAAAGCCAAAGAAGCATTCATATGCTTATCTGGGCCACTAAAACCAAAAGAAAAAAATCCATCTAAGGAAAAAAAAATCTTCTTTCTTGGCCATCGGAGCCATTTTTCCTTTGTGAACATGAACAGCCCTCTCATGGAACCACAGAACACAGGCGCTAATCAAGGATCTCCCCCCAGCAGAGCCACAGCTGCTTTGTGCTTTGACATCCAAATTAGCTTTGCTCAAAACTGAACTGTCTGAACTAGAAAGTGTCCATGTCTCCTTAAAATCGCCCTCATGTTCACGCTGTTAAAGATCCCATGCTGCGCCCCTTTTTAGCACAGTCTCACATGTCCCCAGTGTGTCCTTCTGCTCAAAATACTGCAAAGATGGTTCATTTCAATGTGAATGTATAACTCTTGGCTTTTAGGGCTATTTTAAACCGACCATATGTGACCTTTAACCAGATTCTGAAATGTATTATATTTGATCATGAAACAGTTAAATAGTAAACATTAGCATCATCAGCATGTTAGCATTGCTATTGTTATGAAGTTACACTGTTGGAGTTAGCATCTTGGAGGTGATCAGAAACATTAAAAATATCCAGATGTACCAAATATGATCAAAATTAGGTTAAGGCTCATATTTGGGAGACAACTGTGCAAGTAAATGTGCTCATTTACATTGTAAACTGGTTCAAAGCTCTATTATAAGTAGTCTATAAACACAA
>OMNN01051632.1:22402-33783 GCA_900302755.1 Chromis chromis | reverse complement strand
AAAATGGAAACACTAAAAAATTACACTTAAAAAATGGTAATATTCTGGCAGACAGGGTACCAATAAATACGGATAGTTACATGTGCATGATGGATGAAAACATGGCAGTTAATATAATGATCTCTGTAGTTGCACACAAACTAACATGGCAATTTCTTATGGGGAAAACAGAGTTATGGCTGAAATAACTTCATAAACTGTCTGATCAATGTCATCAGCAGTTTTCCTCTGTCACTTCAAGTATTTACATATAAAATAGATTCTGTTTTGAGGAAGTCTTGTGTTCTCCACTTAGAAGAAATTTTGCAAATTAGCTTTTATATGATGAATTTAGTTTTAGTGTACTTCAATAAATCAAACTGTGCATATGCAGAATCAAAAACTTCGGACTCCAAAGATGCGTTTGAAACCATATATTTTAAGTGAACAGTTGGTTCTTGTAGTCGAGTGTGGGAGAAATGGGCAGGTGTAAAGACCTGAAAGACTTTGACAAGAGCTGAATCATTATATCCAGACAGATCATCTTCAACGTGACAAGGCTTAAGTATCGTTCCTCGTCAGAAATGATGAGTCCAGCAGCGGTCCGAGGAGGAACAGACCATGAATCTACCACAAGGTGTTGGTGGATCAGCTGGTATAAGCTTGTACCAGATACCACAGGACGTCTTCAGAGGTTTTGTAGAGTCAGGGGGGTTGTTTTTATGTTTTGGCTCCTCAGTAAGTATGTCACAACTTGACATTTATCCAATAAATAGCTAGTTTAAATGTTTAAAACAGATATTTCACATTCATTGCCATATCACAGGTTACGAGGTTGAAGCTATAATTTCAGAAATACTCAGGAGCCATTGATCCTCAGAGTATTTTGACCAGAAACTGAAACATCTTCTTTAAATTCTATTTCTAAACCTCTTATTTTCTCCACATTAACACATACAGCTTATGCGGTTCACACTTGTGGAATCTGAAACCGAACATTGCTGCACATCCTCCAAACAGCCTTCCCCTTAATCTACCATGGCTAGCATTGGCTTCGTTTGTAGATTGCCAAATGAGTCAATGTGAATGTAAATGAAGGTCTAATTTCTGTTACAAAGCCTTGTTCATGCTGCCAGGAAGAGAAACAAAAAAAGATTGTATTGGGGAAGTCTTGAGTCATTTATTTATTTATTGCTGGGTTTAAAAGTCAGGTTAGGGTTTGATAATGAAATATACAGCAGTTTTGGAAATACTGCGATCAGCCTGTAAAATATGGCCCCCCTGAATTCCAATGAAACTAAGCAGAGTCATAAGTAATCTCTATTTACATAAATGTCTAATAAAAGAATGAAAAATGTATCTGATTTCCAGTGCAAATACGAGACCTTCTCTCATTAGTCAAACAGCAGGCCTGTGCTGAGACTGTGGAAGTAATGAAAATAGAAGAGGTTGGTTCTCTTTTGAGAACGCTCTTAAAACACGGAACGAAAGAAAAAGAAAAAAAAGGAATGAACGCCACTGTGAGTCATTCTGATTCCTCTGTGCCCCTGGATTTGGAATAATTTGTGAGAAGTGTGTCTCAATATCGTGGCGTCACATCAGGGGGAATCCTGAAAGGGCCATAAAACAGGGAACCACTAATGACTTCCATATGATCAATTAGATCGAATCATTTCACCTTTGAGTCGCTGCAGACTTGTTCTCACATGCTTTGATGGGCTTCTTCCGTTTAGCCGATACAGTGCCTCCCCCTTCCTCTTCCTCTCGATGTCCAGCTGACATGTGGTGATTTAACCTTGTTATACCTACTTATCCAATTTACCCGACAATGGACTCTCTCAACATGTACCTGGTTTTTGTATCTGAGCGTGTGCAGAGAGAACCAATTGTTTGGACGAGTTTATTCTGGCCATATGTCTCTTGTGCAGCTGTTTACTGTATCATTTAAATGCACGTTCATTATTTTGAGTGCTTTTCGCTGGAATAACAGAGGGAAAAAAAAGCGATGCATCTTTACCTTTAAGATTAGCAGTTTTCCCTTCTCCTTCCTTTCTCTCCGTTTTCCCCTCTGAGCCCCCTTTGCGTGCCTCCATCTTGTTTTCTCAGACAAAGCTCCTTTTATCCCCGCTCTGTCTGGTGCCCACCTGTTGGCTCTGCTTTCCATCACCCAGCCTGCAGTCAGGAGACACCGGTGGCTCTGGGCTGCCCCGCCGCGCCTTTGATCACTCGAGTGACCCTGCAGCGGACGCGCACTCGCCTCAGGGGAGAGGCAGGCATGTGGCAAAGCTTGCATCCGCGGCGGCAGAAGGCGTGGGACAGGTGGGGAGATTCTCATCCTCCTTCCTTCTCCCCTCCGGCAGGCTTTATCAAAACGCCCCGGCCGTCCACCTGCGAGGTCACACTGTCTGGCCTTTCTGAAATGGCCCACAACGGTGGGGAACCACTCGCGGGACTTGGGGAAACTCACCGCTGGGAAATGAGACGCCTCCGGTGGGTGACCTGTTGTGAGCAGCGACACTTCATACGGCTGACACTGCGGGCCGCGAGGTGCCATTCAGCTTCCTTTTTACTGGGGGAAGAAATGACAAATGATGGAGTGTGATATGGTGGAGATTTGTGGACAGCTGGCAAAAAAAACTTGCGAAGCCTGGAGGAGATGGATGACACATGGTGGAGTACAGTACATTTACTCCTCCACAAGCCATTGGCTTTAACAGGCCGTGCAATGTGAAATGTCTAATAGTGAGGAAAATCACATCTCACATTATTCACAATTTTATGGGCGTGCTCGTTCCCAAATTATGGGAGGATGATATAAACGTCCGCGTCGGCTCTGCTTTCCAGTCGAAGTCTTCACTTTCTTTTTTTAAAGCCATTAAAAGCCTGACATGGTCGGATTTATTATGTGGCGCTCATTGGAAAATATGAGCTCTATTTCAAACTAATTGAGACGGCAGATACGTAAGCTTGCTTAAATTATACTTCCTCAAAGGTGAACGCGCTGAATCAAGAAGCAGTCGTCGAAATGACTTCACTACTTTTGTCTTCATACTTTACTCGCAATCATCCACTAAATTAAGGCTGCATATGGAAGACTGCGAGACGAACTGCGCGGAGAGCCGGCTTAATATTTTCTAAAGGCAAGTGGCTAATTAAGGCATCCGCAGAGCTGCATTTCTCAGCCGATGAGTGAGGATCCAGAGGGGTCACCGGCTTGTTTCTTTGTGTCTCAGGATGATTACCATTATTTTTTAATAAGGCTGGGTCTCAGGGTGACATTACCTTTATTCTATTTATTTCCGATGCTGACAGAGAAGCGGGTTTTTATGAATGTAGGACAAGGTTCAAAGGGAGATGAGCAGCTGAGGGGAGGAGGAGTTTCGAACAATGTGGAGTTACTGTCATTATTTCAAGTTACACAATAAATGTCCAGTGCACTGACTAAAAACAGTAGAGTTAAGATATATACATAAAAGAAATATTTATCATACTCATTCAAATATGTTCACATACAGAGTACCAAACAATCATTTCTAACATATGCTTCATTGAAAGCTGATTGGTTGAAGAGATTTCAGTTTTAATTGTATAATTTAGAGGGTTTATTCTGTTAACAGAATAAAGGTAGTGCGGTTGATGGTGACAGATTACAGATCATAAACTGAATACAATATACAGTATATCTCTAGTCTATTGTATAATAACATTAGACTGATTTAAAGTCTTAGCAACGTCAAAACTTCTCAGAAGGATTATGAGGATCCTTAAAGTAACGTCTGTACAGATGGTTCAGACATCAGACATATCAATAGTGAAACCTATAATCTTTAGTATTTCTTACTACTGAATTTGAACATTAATTAGTGTTTTAATTTATTTATGTAGTTTGCAGGGGGCAATGACCAACTGATACAATGTTGACTTTACACAGGAATCCATGTAAAAGTCAGGTTGACCTATGAACGGAAATCACAGATCGCCTGTGTAGCATTTTAATATTCTACCCAAGCCATAATAAAAATGATCGGAGGCTGTGTACAAACCGATATGTTTCTGATAACATTTTGATAAATCAGTGTGTTTCTGTGACTTCTTGTACAGACCGAAGGCTGCTGGAAACTGTCCGTCTCCTCTGCCAACTTCTAACTCCTCCTGTTTCTGCTCTCGTCTGAGCCGCAGTTCATCTTGAACGAGCCTATTGTCTGCTTGTTTCCACCTGTGTCTCGTTACTCTTGCCTCCCTTGTGTATTTAGCCAGTGTGCTTTCCCTTCTTCTTTGTCAGTTTGTCTTTTTTACCTGCCTGTTTGCCACTTGTGTTCCCTGCATACCTGCGTCGTTCTTCCCCGCGTGTGTCTGCATGGTTCCCTGTTTTGTTGCTTCACAAGTTTTTTTTATTTTATATATATATTTTGGACCTTTTGCTTGTTTCCTCTTTGGAATTTACTTTTGTTGGACTCTGCTTTTCTGGACTCTGCAGCCTCTTTTAGTTATAGTTTGCTTCCGTGCCAGCCTTTGTTTCAAACCCAGTAAGTTTTTGAAAAGTTAGTTAAAGTTTATTTTTGTTTGCCCTACCTACCTGGGAGTCCCTGTGTCCTGCATTTGAGGTCACTCTTTTAAACCTTATAAAAGCAACAATAGTTTTAGTAAAGGCAGAAGGACAGGAGGTTTATTTTTTGCAATTAGCCCACTGATTACATGTGTACCAAACTGTACGGGGGAATCCATACAGATCAGCTACGTTCTGTTACACCACTAATACTCATATCTTTACTTTCCTTCCTCCATCTTCTCAACTCCTTTGCCTATCCAGTCTTTTTGCTCACCTGTCTTTCCATTTAATCTGGACTAAAAAGACATATGTGTTGAGGATGTGGAGGTGCCTCCTACTGCCCAGGTGTTCCATAGCAGTTTTATTTAAAACTAACACAATTATTACTAAAACAAATGGTTAGTAAAGGGGTGACGTGAACCTGCTATATAGAATTATTGTCACTTTATTGTTACTGTCAAACAACAATGAAAGTCAGTTTAGCAGCTCTTTGGGTTAGCAGCAAACAAGAAAAGAGCAGTAAAGTCATTACAAAAACTAAAAGTCAATACAAAAAATAAAATAAAACTGTTTAAGAACAAGATTGCACTGTATATAATATAATAAAAGAGCAGGTTATGGACCAGTCAGATCCAGTTATTGACCAAAACTTTAACAATGTCTTGAAACGTTGAATATTATTTGACTTTGTGGTCTGTTTTTAACATGCGTTAAAAAATAGGGGAAATGGTGCCCAAAGTGAAAGAAATGCGCTTTATTTTCTTTTTGAAGTAACACATGGTCTTTTTTCTTGTCTTTCTGAAAAAATTTCTTGATTAATTATCATATTGGTGATTAAGTTTGCTCTCCCACACAAATGAGACCAAAAGTGAAAGAAAGAGCTAAGCTAGCTGCTCAATGATGCTCACTGCTGCCTTAGGTTTAGACTCTTAAGATTTTCATGGTGGCCATCTTTAAATCACATTTATTCAGGTTTACATATGTTTCTATCTAATTTAATTGAAATTAACATATAGTATAGTATAGTTCATTGAAATTAACTCAGAAATACATCATTTTTGCACATGGAAATGTTTGCATTTTTAGCCATTGTATAACAAATGCCAATTAAGGATAAAACTATCTGCCAGACAGATGTAAAATTCAAGTATTACATTCTGCTCATCTGTAACTATAATTTTCCTACTAGCCAGAAAACTTTAAAACATTTATTTTTCGAAAATTCACACTTTCTGTAGCTGCTGCCTTTATATTTGCAGAAATATTCAAACAGTATTCTACTAACTAGACTATTTCATTTTACAATCTGCACAACTTTGCTTTAAAGAAAGGGGGCGAAAAGCTATTAAAATGCATTAAAAGTTGGAATTTAAATAATGATGAAGCAAAAGCAAAGTGATATTCATAATTCATCACAATAAAATGTCCTTATTAAGGTGGCATATATAAGTGGGTACTTCAAACCAAAGCACACTTTGCTGTATGTGTTCTGGCTAAAAACGCCTTCAGAAGACTGCTAACCATAACACCAGGCACCACGCATAATATGTGACATGTTTTTAAAGAACTCCGATTGTTCTATGGGAGACAATAAAGGCTGGAGTTGCTCACAATGAAGAGGAGAGGAGGAGTGTCTTGGCAGTCTTTCTTTGAGATTTCTTTGCAGAAACTCTGACGGCATCTAACACTGGTAGGATGTTGTGATAAAATGTGCCAAACTGTTGTTCGCGTCCTTTTCAAAAGATTTTTGTGTTGTTTTTTGTTTTTGCACGGGCACTTTGAAATGTGCCACAGCTTCAGTGGGAGGTGATGGTGATTATTGGCCACTGCCAACCTACATACTCTTACAAATCTGGGTCTCCAAAAGAAAAAAGTTCAGCACGGTGCCAGGAGACTTTGCATCTGAGGAAAGTATTCTGCTAAAGGAGGCCACTTCAAAAGAACAAACTGGGTGAGGGGGATTATGGGTAATTTATTGTTTCATCAAATGATAAATGGGATAATTTGAACTTCAAAGATGCTAAAAGCTGATTACATCATGTTTACCTCCCCAGAATGAAGACATACTGCTAAAAAAAAAAAAATCAATAAGCAGTGTTACATGGAAATGGTTGTGCGATTGTAGACGTGGCTGCTCCTTGATAGCTGAGCCACCCTCCCGTGCGGCTAGGTTAAAGATCAAAGAAAGCGGGTGGTGTCGCTCAGCACTTCCTCTCCCATCAGCCACTGGGAGAAAACGTGTGTAATGGACAGCTCGAGGCTCACTCTGCTGGATCTCCCGCCATGAATTATTCAGCACGCTCCGATGCGGCGACAAAACGCACGGTGTCAGAAAACCAGACACGACTTCATCAGCAAAATGTTCGGGCTCCTTTTCACGCCCCTCCTCCACCTCCCTTTTTTTCTTCTTCTTCTCTTCCTTCTCCACCTGCTCTCCCCGCTCTGTGCAATTTCATTTTCACCTCCGCCCGAGATCCCGTGAGTGGAAGTGCGGGTTCTGGGCGGGCGGACGGACGAGGCCAACTAGGCTGGGTGTCCCTTTTGTCCTTGCTAGCCGTGGAGCCTCAGACCATCCATCTCTGTCAGAGGCAAGCATCTCAGGAACCCCCTCTCCTCCACCTCCTCGTCCTCCCCACCGCCTCCGCTCACTCCGGAGGGCCCCGTCTCCCAGGCATGTCAGTGCTAAATGGAGCCTTTACGCGGTATTGACTGGCCCCACAAGTCTCTCAACTGGACGTGCTGGGCAGAGTGGGAAGCAGCCTATCATATTTTCTCCTTTCCCCTGCTTCCCGGGCCGGAGTGTGGACGCAGCAGGTGAGTGGAGGGATGATTACAGGAGCTGGAGGTGGCGGTGATGAAAATAAAATGGGGCACTGTCTCATAGCGTGACACCGGCAGTGACTTTACAGCCGGTAGAGCCCACACGTTTGCACACACTGCTGTCACCTTGTGTGTCTGCGAGTCAATTATCGAGGCATTGAGCCGGCGTGGTGATGTCGGTCCGCTCCTCAATATTTCTGGCAAGTGAATCTATTGCGGGCAAGGACAAAAGACTTACAAGGCATTTAAGCAATACTCAGTTGTTTTTGGTATCTCAAAGGCAAAGAGAAACGAGTCCGGTTCCAGTTATTTTAAGCTTGAGCATTCTTTTGTTTTTACCTGTAGATCTTTCTAAAATTTCTACAGCACCAATTCCATCATGTTTTCATGTTTTGCTGCTCTTTAGCTTCTTTTTCCACCAGAAGTAGCCTTTTACCAATAGTGAAACAAAACATTTCCTACACAAATGTTTCACATAAAAATCTAATCTTAAACCCAAAGGATCTCTTTGCACATCTATTTCATGAGGCAGGTGCATAGGAGAGGGATGAGCATCTCCAAAAGGTTCGAACAGACTCCTGCACACTGTCTAACTTGCAAATTTCCATTTGTTGGTGCAACATTTCGGTGCTAGACCTTCATTGGGCAATTCTTGATTCTTCAATCTTGCCCGATGAAGGTCTAGCACTGTAACGTTGCACCAATAAATGTATCTTTGATAGTTATACAGTATGCAGGAGTCCGTATAAACATTAAAAAAAAGTCTTAAGGCAGCTTAGTGGGCATAAGTCCATCATCTCCTAAAAGGCTTTTATTGTGAAAAATGAGAAACAGTAGTAGGGAGAGAAAAAAATAGAAAATTCTCATTTGTCTTTAGCAAAAGCAGTAGAAAAAGGTCACAAGGTTAAGTTGGGCTTTGTGTTTAGGAAGATATCGGTTATCTATTTACATATTTATTGCGTAAAATCCTCCTATTTCTGATTTCTCTTCTCTGTAATATTACTGTATATTAAGTTATATGAAATAGAAATGCAGTAGTTATCCCTATTTCCAGTTAACTTTTATTTTACCATTTCTGTCTTCTAGATTTGATTTTTTCACAACAGACAAATCAGTTCAGGTATATTTTCCAAGCTGATATGTGTAGACAACTGCAAACATCATGACTGATGCACAAAATCTTTAATGCTCAGATGGTTTGTGTAACATGAGGTTAGTTTCTCTTCATTAGTGTCTTCTTCCATGTCCATCCCTTTCTTTCTCTTTCACCGTCTCTTTCTCCTGGAGCTGCCGCTGTACGTCCGCCGTCATGAAAGCCAAAGTCCCACCATTTCCCAAAGGGAGCCGGAATCAAAACCTGCGATTCTTATTCCCAGCACAGACCTGCATCCATCAATCATCTCATCTAACGCTGGCTGAGCCTCAAAAGGAACTATTCTCTTTCTGGAGTCCCTCTATATGTATTGAAGGGACGTGTCTTAGAACAAAAGCCGAGGAGTGCCGATAAATCCCCTTAGATTGAATGACATTAAGCCGTTAGAAGAAAATGGATCCGGCAACAGGGGCACTTTGAAAACTTCCTGCCTCAACTTGGACAGAATTAAAAATCAAGATATGAGCCTTTTTAAAAAAATAAATACTCACTTGTGTAATGGGGAAGGCATACTGTGTTGATGTACGAGTACATGCTAGCTGGAGGGAGTTGTATGGAGGAGGGTGTGAGATGAATGATGAATGTCGTGGAATGTTGTTGAGATCAGTCTGTGCTATAACAATAAGACAGCTTCTCATTACTGCAGAGGGATATTACTTACCAACTTCTTTCCCGATCCGATACCAAATAAAACCCAGGCTGGTTTCCCGGTACCAGTACTGATGCTTTCGATGTACAGAGGTTTAATGTGTTCAATAAAGGAACATAAAAGTACACTTTGCACATTTTATTAACCTGCTCATGGACAATCATCTTTGAACATTACAAATACACAGGAACCATCCGATCGAGCTAATCTTATTTAGCTTTAATAATGTATGCAACCTTTCAAAATATTATCATATGAGAGGAATGCAGTGGTATTTATATTGAAATAAATATATTTGATTAAATTCAGTCTTATTTATATAACATCAACTCACAACACAAGTGGCCGCCCTGATAGCCTAATGGTTATGTCGCGTGACCCAAGTGCAGAGGCATAGTGGCTGTCCTGGGTTAGATTCTGACCTTAGGCGTTTACCGCATGTCCTTCCCCACTCTCCACCATTTCTGACTCTATCCACTGTCCTATTCAATGAAGGCATAAAAGGCCAAAAATAAATCTAAAAAAAAAAAACACAACGCAAGTCATCTCAAGGCACTTCACATAGTAAGGTGAAGACCTTATGAAATTAGATTTTAAAGTGAAATCAGAGAAATTCAGAGAGGGCTTTGGAGCAATGTCTTTGGTGACGACGAAAAGGAAGAAGTTTCCTTTAACAGGAAGAAACATCCAGCAGAATCAGGCTCAGGGAGGGTGGACATCTGCCTCAACTGGTTGGGGTAAGGGTAAATGGGGAGAGAACAGGCTAACAAAAAGAAATCAGACAAACAAAAAACACTGAGAAGGTTGGTGAGGCCAGCAACTACGGATCAAAATTGTAGCAGAGAGGACAAAACACAAACTACCAGAGACACAAAGTTGGTGACATGCAGTGTATAAATGTATAGAAGGTGAAAGAGGAGAATAACGGAGAGGTGCTCAGTGCATCATGAATAAATTACATAGCAAATTACTGCATTGTAAAAATAGTCTGTTAGCTGTCATTCAAAACAAATGAGACTCCTTCAGCTGCTCATAGGATATTTAGTAAGGTCGGTTTTATTGCTTAGTAAATCATTTAGTGTTGTTAAAATATACAAAGTATTGGCAATAAAACAGCCCTGATCCTTATATAGCTATGTATTGTGTGGGATTTATTTATTGCATTACTTACTTCAAAAGCATATTTATTGATTTCGCTGGCATATTTATTTATATCAGTCTGAATGAAATGACATTCGGTATTTTTAAGAATGCTGGGAACTCCTATTGTTTTAACGACAAAACACAAACTGAAGCCTAGAGGGACGTGAATCACTTTCTCATGGTCAGTGATAAACGTCAGTGTAGCTACTCTTTCTGTCTCTCTGTACCTGGTATATTTGCTGCCAGTCACTGCCAAAACACTCAGTAAAGGAAGTCTGTCTCAGCGCCTTTCGTCTCCTCTTCAGACCAGCTTCTGTGGCTTTTGGAGCTACAGATGACATACAGACTATGACAGGCAGAAGATAAAGTACTTCCCATCAACCAGATATTTAGACTAGACGGTGCATTAACTGTCTGCTGTTGATGATAAAATGGGAACCAGGTGTACTAATGTTCTAGCATCGATCCGCACAACTCTAGATGTAGTACATTACAGAGCTTAAAGTGGAGTCAAGCTGTGCAGCCACATTTGAAAGCACAAAATATTTTATTTCACCATCTAACTGTTCTGTTTATTTAATGGCTACAAGATTGACAATATGTCCTGTAAATGTGGGTGTGTGTCTGTACATGTGAATGTAAAGTGCAGAAGTACTTAAAAAGTTTATCCCATTCGGAAGCAGGGCTGGATTAACATGTTAGAGGACCCACGGGCAAAAATTTGCCCCTAGGCCCCCTGATTAGCATCTTCTCCAGAGCAGCATAGTTAAGGCTCATGGGTATTGTAGTATAGATCTGCTGTGCCATAGTGATGAGAAAAACCACAAACAAAGTTGAACCATGACATAAGGTAGTGGGATTATTACATCATCAAGTCGAGAACTGTGTTTCTGTGTTTCTCCAGTAGTATTACAGATATTATTTAAAGAAAAAATTTAATGACAATACGGAAAGGGCGGAAAAAACACTTCTGGAACCAGTGGCTACCCTAATAGCGAAGTGGGAGGAACCACTATACTCCAGTGCTGGAATAATACTTGATTTTTATTAGTTTGTATTTATAGTAACTCTACATTCTGGCCAAGAGC
>OMNN01051629.1:0-20051 GCA_900302755.1 Chromis chromis | reverse complement strand
AAAAAAAAACACACGCACACACACACACACACACACACACACACACACACACACACACACACACACACACACACACACACACACACACACACACACAAAGTATGTATGTTTGTACTGTATGTACTGTATGTATGTTAACGTACATAGCAGAAAATGTATGGGCAGTCCTTAACAAATTCAGTATGTCTATATGCATTTTTGTATATTTTTATGTACATTTACGCACAGATCTATACCTTATATAAATATATACGCATAGAAATCTTATCTTTGTCCAAAAACAAAGTAATCCAATCCAATGATGGCTTAAGAGATTGTAAAACTAAAGAAGGGGAATGGGTGTTGAGATAGTCCTAGTTGTCTTCTTCTTTTTTTGTTGTTTTTTTAAGGTTTGTTTTTCTTTAGGTTTGTAATGACCTAATGCAGTTTGCACAGTGGTGTAGCCATTGACTTGCTGGCACTTGGAGCCGGTGCTGGAAGCAGGCAAATAAAGAGACATTCAGAGAGGAGGAGTGGACAGAGGAGAGGCCAGTCCCAGGCTGCGACGAGTCCTGACAGCTGCACAGTGCCGTGGGGAGGGAGCAGGAACTGGGCCCTGAGCGGAGGAGCAGGGTTGGGTCCGGGTTAGGGGTTAAAGCAGACGGCACGGGGTTAGGAATCATTTCTATCACGGGCGAGAGCGCTACTGTAGATTTGACGCTCGGCTGACTGTTTTCAAGCGCAGTTCCCAGTTCCTTCTTCCTTCCCCATATGACTTTTCATCCAGTTGCCTAACAAGAAGTACCAGTTGTTTCCACCAGCTGTTCTAACTATTTTAAGTGTTTGTTTCATTTCGGTTAGAAACTCTGAACTTCCGTGGTTGCTTCATCACGACAGTTGTCTAACCAGTGTGTTTCGCCAAAACCGGTTTCTAACAGCTCTAACTCTTGTTCCTCGCAGACACTTCAGTGAGATGTTAGTGGTGATGGATGGGGGAGAGGAACGCGGTTATTTTAGCAGCCTCGGGCAAAGAAGTACCTCAGCCTTCTTATATAACCTACATTACAAACATCTTAATGCCCAGGAGTGAGCTGTTCGGTTTGTCGGGCCTGTTTTAGGTTCATTCTAGAGAGATTTGCCAAAAAGGACTTCAGGACTGTGATTGTAAACTGGTGTCTGGTGTTGTGGACTGGGACTGGCCTCAGCTACAGACTGCACTTACTTACTTCAATCACTTCATGTCCCTTAACTGCATCGAAAGGAAACTGACAAGGAAGCTCTTTTCTTAGTAGGGATCACCCATTTCGTCAAAGAAAGTTTTGTCTGAGTTGATTCACCCTTAAGCCTTGGGTATATTATATGAAAGATATATTAAACACAAATGAATATATATATAAATATCTATATTATAGAGCTAATAGTAAACAGATCTATATTATTTTGTATACCTGAGCATGCTGTGGTGCTGTATGCTCTCTAACAGTAGACGTAACCACGGGTTGGATGTTGCTTTACCAGGTGGGATGACGAAACAATGAGGACTGTTTTTTTAACTGCTGTTGCTGCTGAACACAGCGGCACACAGCATGTGGTCGTGGTGTTTTCTGAGACTCTGTCCACATCTGTAGCACCTAAACTAAAAGGGGAAATATGGTTTGTAAAGTATTATGGGAGAATCTTGCAGTGAATATTCCAAAAATGGGTCTAAATTCTCTGCTGCAGTAGTTTTTCTTAGAATTTCACTTATAGATGGAACAATTACATGAATTGGACTTAAGGTAACATCTGCAAGTACATTTGGCCTCATGAGAGAACATTTTCAGTTTCTTCTTCTTGCACAAACATGTTATAATCGCTCAGTTTAACCTGATGATTAAAGTTTCATGTGTAAAAATGCAGCTTTATGGGAAAAATCAGAAACATGATAACATGATAAATTGAACAGTGACATTATTTGCATTGTGACACCTGAAAAAAAGTGAAATAGCCTATTATCACGGCTGTCCATAGTGTGACAGAAATACAGTTAGATGCCAAATGAGAGAATCCCGTAACGCTGCATGTGGTGTTTGGTGTAACGGAGGATATTTAGCTTGACAGTCACCAGCATAAAGACACAGAGGCAGCTTTTGGAAGCAGTAAATAGAAGAATATTTTTACACTAATGTTACTTATTTTAGTTGATATTGGTAACGTATGTTATTTCCAAAGTCATAAAGTATTATAATTAAGCCAGTAAGTGTTTTTCCACTTGTGGAAACAGTTATGGACCACATAAAGTGAAGATAAAATACTAAAACGAGAAAACTGCTGACAATTTAAGAGTCATATGTGTGCCTAAAGGAGAAAATCCTGGATACAAAATAAATAACCAGGATCCATGGCTCTAATTAGTTTATTAGTGACATTTACACCAGTTGCAGGGCTTCCAAAGGCCTTTAGTTCTCCTAAATTACTCCATGTATAATAACAAATATGTTCTTACAAGTGGTTTTTGCATGAGGCCCGGTGTTCACAGAACATTACAGATATTTCAAAGATGTGGACGGGGTCTAAACAGAAACAAAGAACTGGGTTTCGGAGGGCACAGCAGTTGAATCTGAAGAGGGTTGGTTTTAGCTGGCCTTATATAATCTTTCTAACTTGTTTCTAATGCTGACTGTTCAATACTCTTTGTATCTCACTTTAGAAAAAAAAAACATTGTGTGGAAAAAAAAAAAAGTTTGTTATCTGTTATTTGAATAAGAACACGGTCATAACAGACGGCAAGCTGTCTTTTTACCGTAACGGGTCACACGAGGTCCTCTTTGTTACTCTGCAATATATCAAAAACACCCTTTTTTGCAGTATTTTGTAGATCTACGACCTCAAACATTTTTAAATTCTTCTTCTTTTGTACTATATCTATTCTATATAACTATACAAGATCCAGCTCGATTATGGCTTATGGACTGAAGTAACATTTCACCTGGGGTGTCCAAAACTGTAGGGCCAGTGTGTCCGCTACCAACCCTGAAAGAGGCCCTCGCAAAACACACTTACACACACACAGCTTCACACAGCTGTGGTTCAGCATGCCACTTATGTTTCACAATAGACAATTACACCACCCGGCTTAAAGAATTACAAGGTATTTTTCCGTCTTGTTTTGATATAATGTGCTCTATGCTATTCCTGTGGCCTTTCAATATGAATATATATCTCAGTATATATATGTTATGAATTTATATGCAAAAGTTCCTCTATTATAGCATCAGAGATGAAAATAATACTACCATGCTTGAATGGACTTTTCCTCGTCTGGAGTCATATCCCACTTACAATAAGAAAAAAAAACACTGAGGACTTGATCACTTGCACCCTAGGATTGAAATATATTTCAGTACGGAGCTTTTCTATTTAAAAAGAAAAAGAATACGGTTGATTTCAAGCTGCTTTCTTGTGTTTTTGTGTCTTTGTAACAATGAAAGAGAAATCAAGTTCTCTGTTTGTAAATTTGCCAGATCACGGGAACGAGCGTTTCTGTGTCCTTAAAACTTGTAGCTACATCTTTGGTAAGAATGTTGCTTCGAGAGGGAACGACGTGAATGAGCGAGAGCAGAGCCCGAGGAGAGCGGTGGCGAAATACAAAGTGAAAGAAAAAGTGAATGATTTTAAAAATGTTACCTCAGTGAGGAATTTTTCAGGGATTTTTTTGACAATGCATCTTGCATCGTGTTACAGCTTCAAAGTCACGTTGAATAGCTGTTTTGTATTGTGCTGTAAACAGTTTTTAAAAAAATAAGATGCAATCTGTCTGTGTATAAAACAAGGGGCATGTTAACCGGGGCAGTTTCACCTTTCTGTCTACTGAAGGAAATACGATTGACCCTATGTATTGTACAGTATATGGAAACAACACAAGACATGTTTATACCGCAAATAAATATTGAAATAT
The DNA here is from genome assembly GCA_900302755.1 of Chromis chromis. Lineage (NCBI taxonomy): Eukaryota > Metazoa > Chordata > Actinopteri > Pomacentridae > Chromis > Chromis chromis. The sequence continues at coordinate 16,135 of OMNN01051629.1, read as the reverse complement.
TTTTTTCTTTAACATGTTTCCTTCTTTTTTCTGACCACAAAACTAAATTAGTTTGTTTTTGTATCAACTACTGACTGCTTATTTCTTATTGTTACATGAAAAGATTAAAATGAAGTACTTTAGCACTTTACACTGTAAGTCATTGTAAGTCTCAACCTTAAATCTGACGGTTGGTTGCCTTATTCTTTAATAATCGAAATTTTTAGTTTAAAAAAATAAATAAATTTGCTAAACTTGTACAAAAATATGATAGGAAAAAAACTTTTTTTTTAATTGTCTGAAACTAGTCACCAAGGATTTCAGACACTGCTGTAAGGGATAAATGTGTATGATACTACACTAAATACATTGTTCGATATATCTATCGCTTAAATATGAAGGTATAGCCAGTTAGCTCAACTTAGTCTTTGGGCAGCTTGCTGTACTTTCATATAGTTAATGGACAGATGTTACATCTAAGTCTCCAAAATGTCCAACTTTTGCTCCAGGATGTGAAAAACAGAGATACATTTCACTCAGATGTGCCATTTTAGCAGGTAATCTGTCCACAATAATGGCTTTTCATCTGGGTATCGTTGCACATTAAAGCTAGGGTAGGCAATATTTATTTATTTACTTTTGGCATCATTTGGGCAAAAATTCTGTAATTGCAAATGATCTGAGAGGAAACTAAAAGTAAAAAAGTAAAAAAAAAAAAAAAAAAAAAAGGGAGGATTTATCTCACCTATCTCACAAGTCGGATGGTACGAAAAACTCCTGAGCTGCCTTGCTGGAGGTTTCCTCTGGCTGAGCCTATTGAATGAGATTTTATTGCGTAGGAGGACTGCATTTTCAAATTCTGGATTTTTTTTTTTCATCTTAGTTTAATTGCTCTACCTGCCTACCCCAGCTTTAAGTCCACCTATTAAATAAATTGTATATAAACATGTAGTAAATGGATTATAATACACTATAATGTAGTTGTAAGCAGATAACTGTCATTTTAAGTTATTAATACTGTATTCAGCTTCAACTCTGTCTGTTTATACACTTCTGGGTGTCCACATCAGGGGTTAAAGTCATTGACAAATACATTAACTCACAGTTGTGTTACCATTATCTGTTCTGAGCCTTTCTAAACTGGATTGCAATATAAAAGAAGACTGTGGCAACTGCTTGTTTTTTTCTGTCTTTTGGTTTTGCTCTGCCTAAGACTTCCCCTCATCTTCTTCCACAATCACACACAAGCCTTGTCTTGTTGTTTCTTTGCTGTGGTTTCTAGAAGCTACATATCCGATTGCCTAAACTGAAACTCGGCCACTTCCTTTCCCATACACTACTGTGTGTGTTTTATGTGCGGTAAAAACGGAACGTGTTGTCTGTGTTTAAAATAAAAGACTCGAGAAAAGCAGCCCACTTCAACCACTCGGATCACAATCTAACCCTCAGTATAGTCTGTAATAACATGACTTGCAGCTCAGTGCATCATTACTTGCACTGATCTGGTCAGTAAATTTAGCCGGGCTAACTGGTTTCCATTGTTTCCAGTCTCTGTGCTAAACTAAGCTAACCTGCTGCTAGTTCAAGTTTTATAGTTACACAATAAAAAATGAAAGTTTTTAGCAGTTTAGCTGTAATCTTTTAAATAACTTACTGGTATTTTAGAAATTTCCCTGTTCTGTGAAATTACAGATAATAACTAGTAAAAACACAGAAAAGAGAAATAATTTACACGGTAAGCGTAAAAAGAACAGGCCAAAACTAAAAATATTCTCACATCACAAATCTGTATTGTTATGAATGGTATATCATTCTTTTTCAATTATTATTGTTGTTGTTGTTGTTATTTTAATATTATGTTCACAGTTTATTTACGTTTTTCTGGCATCCATGTTGCCACATTTTTCTGTTTTCTTTTTCTTTTTTCACAGAATGATTTTACAGTGTATCTTACAGCAAACAGGTAAGTAAGTGGATTTACCAAAACATTAACCCAATTTTTTTTTTCTTTTAGCTATTTTTGCGGTTGCATATCAGCATAACTCTGTATTGCATTGCAGAGGAACAAGGAATAAAATGTCTCTTTCACCAAGCTTCATCATCTAATGCGTCCACGTGCTCCTACATAACTGTTCCTCTCTTCTCTATCTTCTCAATTAGTGTGTAATCATTGCACATGTGCACATGAAAGCCGGCAGTGAAGGAGAACGAAAAAGACAGTGAGGAAGTGAGAAGGAGGGTTTGGTGGGAAAAAAAAGGAGCTTCTTAAAGACAGCACTGTGAGCTGAGCTGAGCCGGCTATAAATATCTCCCGCTATCCTCTCCTCGTCTCCTCCAGCACTGTCCTAGCTTCTCCTCCCTCCGTCCACAGCAGCTCCCCTTCCTCTTCTGCTACGATTTCGTCCGTTGTCGCACCGTCAAGTGAGCCGTTCGCCTCGTGGTAATTCAGACAGGATATTACAGTGACAGGGGAGGTGAAATAACGGAAATGAAGGCCCCACCCTGTTTGAAGAGCACAATGATCAACACCGCCGACTGATTACTTTCTGGTTTCCTGGCAACACGATGACAGGTTTCCTGCATGCCCATCATCATCATCATGATAGTTCATGTAACAGGAAAATATCCCGCTCTGATTTGAAGTAATTAAACCTGAGTTTGTCACGAACTGGGGTAGTTAAAGGAATTAATCAGCAGCTCGGTGCCATTTCCTGTGTTATCTTCTCTACTGAAGAACTTCCGCGGGCCTAAAGAGCTGAAAACATGTTTTGCACTGCTCGCTAATGACGGCGCTTCATCCTGGCATCCATGACGGTTCATGCTGATCTTGACAAGTTAACAGATAAATTTGTTTCTGACAACTGCCGCCAACAAAGTGTCTGGCTCGGAATGTTTGATTGCATTTTATTTATTTGGCTATTTTCGAATGTAATTTACTGAGACATTGGTTCTGGTGCTTTTTCTGTTTCTGTATCTTACTGAGCTAAACGTTTACATCCGTACATGTGGATGACCAGAAGGAAGAGGCAAGGAAACGCAGTGAATCAAGGGGCTAGTCATGGCATGCTCTTAAATTTGGCAGTACAACCTGAGAAGGATCCTAGAGGAGAAGGAGACAGATTTACACAATAAAAGTCAGTTTACAGGTTTCAGAAATATTTGAAAATAGTTGTATGAAGCCTTTCGACTTCTGCCATTCTGCCGTACAGATCGGTACGGCCATGCGAGACTAGGACAAGGATGCCGAGATGCGAGCAATGTCATTAAAATGACTAATTCACTGAAAAAAAATAGCAGGGCTGCCTTAATGCATGATCCAAATTTGGCAAAATTTGCCAGCCCGGAGGTTGTAGTTTCCTGTGGGGAAGAGGATTTTTGAAAAAAGGTAAAATGTAGAGGAAGGAGAGGAGAAAGCCGTATAAAATGCAGCCAATGGCAGGCTTATACCCACAGTCTACATTTGGTGAGTCAGACTAGTGATTTATAAACAAGGCCGTCTTCTTGCAACAATCACAACAACGATTCAGCAAAAAATGAATAAATAAATAAACCGAATGCATCATGGGTTATGCAAACTCTGTGCGATGAAAAAGAATGAATGACATTTAAACTGCCCATTGTGAGTAGAAAAGTGTCATGGAAATGCAATGTTGGAGCATTTTTTAAAGATGTGGATTTGTTTAAATTTGAGTCTCAGTCTGACCTCACATAGGAAAGTTGGGCTAAAGTGTTTTTTTTTTTTAACAAGATAAATACAAATAAAAAGCACAAGCAGCACCAGCAAACAAAACAGTCCTCTTCATATCAGTCAATCATGACACAACTGCCAAGAAGCTATTTGCCTATTGTGCAAGCTAAGTGGAAGCTGTAAAATTAAAAAATAGATGTTCACACAAGTGGCATTGCTCATAGTGAAACAACACCTTGTCACTTTCAATATGCGGTTGAGCTGCACCAGGTGTTGCAAACAGGATCTCTGGGTAAATGAAGGGTCACAGCAGAAAGATCTGCAATCTCACGCTCCCTTTTTCTAGACAATCTACAGGTGGCAACATGTCCAGGACAAAAAAAAAAAAAAAAAGAGTTGTCATACTGGAGATTTTTTTGCAAATATGTCAGTTTCCATATTTGCAGTTTTAAAACTATTCAGTATTTTACCACTAATATTTCTCCATCTGTGTCAATGAGCAAAAACAACAGCTTTAAGACACGACTTGAATTTCCTCAATGTGAGATGTTGTCAGCACAGACTTATTTCTGTAATGGCTCCGCTTCCATTTTCCTTTAATGAGAGTCTCCACGTTTTCTCCATCTGACGGAACTGAAACTCTTACAAATAAATTACATCTGCCACTGTCATGACAGCAACAAACCAAAGAGCTCAGGTCTCGATACATTTTATGAAAGCTCCTCTGTTGCCGGCTCCTTTAATGGGTTCAAATAATTACAGTAAGTAGCTGCTATGGCTGCTGCTGCTGTACTTAGGCGAGCAACGTCCTCCCACTGTGAGTGCTACTGTACTCATGTACTGTATACTCTCAGCTGTCTTTCACAGTTATATAAAGAACCACTGCAGCACTCTCTCCAGCAACGCACCACTTCAAGAGCATAATGAGAGGGGGTTCTGGGAGGGAGAGGAAGTGGAGCGAGGGAGGGAGGGAGGATGAGGGAGGATGAGGGAGGAATGTTCATGTTTCATCATGTTGAGGCCGGCATACCTGTAAAATGGAAACTTAAAACCATCGGGGAAGCACAGACTGACTAATGTTTAAGCGGAAGTACAGTTCTGCATTCCTTAAATCAGCTCACCATGATGTGATTCCTATCATCATCATCGGCATGTTTTCATTTGACATTCAGGTTAAATGGTTATAATGTTAGATTTCTTTTTGTCCTGCAAAAACGCCATCAAATCCTGTCTTTGGGTTAGTGATCAGTAAGTGCCAAACAGTGAGGTATGAACATAAAAGTAATGCTAAGACTCCTAGCAACACTTCCAGCTCTCAGCTGAAATACCAACATCCACAGGGGAAGGATTTAGAACCATGTCACAAATATCAAGCATGCTTGATTTTAGAGGATTCTCTGCCAGAGGACTGTTCTAAGAGACTCTCTCACTGACCCGAGGCCCACAGGATCTTATATGCTAAGAACTGATTGGTGTATTTATGTTGAAGCACAAGCTCCCTACTTGACTATATTCAGACCTTTTATGTAGAGAGGTGGACATGAGCCACACACCATTTTGATTTTTCTGTTTATTTAGTTTCTCAGCTCCAGTGGCTACAGAGAGAACTGTACTTCTTAAGGTTAAGTTTACTTGTCTGGTTAAAGTGAGCAGCCTGTTAAAAAGACATTTAGTTTAAAGAATCTATCACCTGTCAGAGTTTCTTCCTTGCAGAAGTCATCTTGTCCTGGAGCTTAAAGAGAGACCACGCTTCCAGAGCAGCTCTTTTATAGGTTCATTGAGTAGGTGGGTTGTCAAATATGGGTGGGTTGTCCTGATTGGTCAGTTTAAACTGGGAAGGCAGCCCCCTTCCCTATATATAAGAGTGTACTGGGAGCGAAGCGAGGGTATGGTTTGTTCAGAAGGCAGCACAATGCTGCGCTGCTAACTGAAAGTTTCCTTCTAACTTTTTTTTCTCTTGCTATTTTTGTTTCCTGTTTTCAAGCACATTTTTGCCAGCATGATGTTTGTCCTCCACATGCCTCTCAAGACTGCCTCCTTGCAGCACTTGAACATATCCTGCTCCTGAACAGGTTGGTGTGCAGCAAAAAAGACTGTGGTGATTTCCCTGTTGTAGTCCTGAAAACCCAGAGTTAAACCTGAAGTTATCTCACTTACCACAATCCTGTTTTTTTTGTGTGTGTTTTTTTTGTATTTAACCTTTATTTAACCAGGAGAGTCCCATTGAGATTAAAAACCTCTTTTTCAAGGGAGTCCTGGGCAAGAGGCAGCAAAAATTACACAATTTACAACATCATCAACAACAACAGTCAGCAGTTAAAATTACAAAAAACATTTACAATTTAAGGATGTCAAATGTCAAATTGTAGTACAGATGTCAGATGTCAGGTGTGTTCACATACAAGAGATCTGTGTATTATAGCCAACTTTTCACAAGGAGCAGGACAGACTGCCGAGCTGAGTAGATGATTGTTTTATAGCCGTGACATCAGGCCGTGTCTATATGTACATGGGTATTTTTTAAAACAGAACTTTTCCTATACATTTTGATTTCCACAGGCAAACACAGTTTCAGTTCACTGAATATATGGAGATTTTAGAAAAGTCCTACCTGGGTGAAGATGTTTAGAAAATCTGTAGTGCAGGAATCAATGAATTTTTGGTTGTGACTTTAAAGAGTGGGCTGTTTCCTCCTTTGATGTGATTTTGTACAATGACTAACCTTGCTTTGCTGACAGGACTTTCTACACATTTACACATAAATGTACAGTTCCACTACACGGAGAAACAATGGTGTCAGAAAACCCCCCTTTCTTGTAGCGCCATTGTTGGTAGCCTGCTGGAACCAGTAATATCTTGTTGGTTTAACATGTTCTTGACAATACTTCAACTGCTTCAACTTTAATGTAGGTCAAATATTTTTTTTGAGAGCACAGGAGTAAAAACCCTGTTTTAAAAAACACTCGTATGCGTAGCTATTCCTTGGAATGAGCAGTCATAAAGAAAACTAGAGATCTGCTGTCACAGAATCTTAACAGCTTAGCTACAGATACTTTCACCTCATGAACTCTGGGTAGTGACCAAAAAAATGAGATTTGTTTTTTTTGTTGTTGTTGTTCTTCTTTTAGGATGGACCCAGTCTTAGAGATGGGTGAGGAGCCTGGACATCCGGAGGGAGCTTGAAACGGAGCCACTTCTGCTTTGCGTTGAAAGTAACCAGTTTGGTTCGGGCATCTGAATAGGACGCTTTACTTTGGAGGTTTTCTGTGGACATCCAAAAGGGAGAAAAGTTATTTCCTGGATGGATAACATATCTCATGTGGCCTGGAAAGGCCTTGGGATCCCCTGGGAAGAACTGGAAAGCTGGAAAGCATTGCTGATGAGAGGGATGTCTGGAATGTCCTGCTTAACCTTCTGCCACCGCGACACAAGCTCGGATAAGGGAAAGAAAATGGATGGATGAATAGTTTTGATGGAGGGCTGAAACTTAGAGAAAAAGGTATGTTTGCACATTTTACTGCCTTAGTGTGGACACATGAGGTCAGAAGATCAGCCTTTATTGGTAAGTAGAGGATCATATTAAAATCAGTCTGCTTTGGGACAATGGAAATGCTTTTCCTCCCTTGAGAACAATAAACTACATATCTATCTGTCTAATCATTTCAGTAATCATTGTACAATCACATTCATTATCAAATAAACTAGTCACATTGTCTGCTTGCAAGCTCATCACAGTGTGTTCACTAATCTGAATTAATACATCTAAATTTAAAGGAAGGTGCAATGCATCACACTGTAAAAGTCTTTTTTAAATTCATGTTGGTCTGGAGTGAACGACCAACTTTATGACTGTGAGCCAGAGAAAGCTGATAACCTGTGTAGGTCAGCAGGACTTTGTTAACAACCACTTGTTTGACAAGAGCAGCTGGAGAACACTCACTCGGTCACGTCACCTTGTGTCCGCCGCTGAACTTCCTGTAGCTGATTAAGCACACACCTGAACAAAGTCTGAACACCACAGAGCCCTGACATCACCTTGCCTCAAACACACTGCCTGCTGCCATAAAGCTCCAAATGGGCTGTCATTTTATGGACTCAATCCTTGTGTTAGTCGTGTGGAGCAGAATACAGTTAAACACAGTTTCTTTCAGTCTATGATCTACACCAGTGTGTGTATGAGTGCAGGCATCTGATGTGTGTAAATGTGTGCATGAGCAGCCACATATGCCTGTGTGTATGTTTGACTTTGACCCTGTCCTTGGTGTGCAAACACACTCAGCCTCTTCTTATCTGTTTGCCCCCTGTGGCGTTGCCCAAGAGGCCACTGTGGTATTTGTTCAGTGCTCGTGATGTAAAATATACTTCTCATCAGTTTCATGGCCGCAAATATTGTTTTGAGAAACTACAGCTGTTCAGCTTCACTGCTGCATTGTTTGATGATTACGGCTAAATATTTTAGTTATACAGTCACCATCTGCGCTAATGTTTGGTCATAAAAGGAGTCATACTTGTTACTTTACTTGGCTGTAGTTTGGTCATTGAAGGATTAAGGCCCTTTTATAGTAGTTTATTTGAAAAAATAAAAAGTATAAATCATAGTGTTTTATACATGTTCCACTCTGTTAACTGGCTTTCCTGTGAACTCTTCCTCTCTGTAACCTCTTTTGAAGTTCAGATGTAATTCAGGGTAAAGTGTAGCACATATAAGGATGAGCGGCGATCCCTTTCATACATTCTTCCACTTCATCCTCTTCTGTCTTTCTTCATTTCCGTCTCACTAACTTATCTTTTAATCCGCTTCCACTTTCTTCTCTTTTATTCATTTTTTCCTAGGCCTCTCTTACTTTGTCCTGATATCCATGTCTTCTCCTCTCCCCCTTTTCTCTCTCCTCCCTCCTCTGTCTGGGCCGATGTAACATGACTAACACAGGGCGAGGGTCAGGTGCTCTTCAGGCGAACAAAGCACGCCGCACATCCGCTCTTTAAGTTAAAGAGTAACAACAGCAGGTGATTACCACACTACGTGACCACAGTCCACACGGCACAAGCTGTTTCTGGCAAACACACAAGTATTTTAGGAGGGAGATCACGATAATAATCATGCATGTAGCTTGTTAGTGTGTGCATAAAAATAAAGTAAAAGTCTAAATCACCTGGGATTTAACTTAGATTCTAGTTAATCTCCCTTAGAATGATACTTTTGTTATGTATTTGAAAAAATAAAATCAACATAACTTGGCTGGTTTAAAGAATGGCAGGTAACTATAATACATACACCGATCAGCCACAGTATGACCACTGACAGGTGAAGTGAATAACATGGATCATATTGGTACTATGTGGTGTTCTGCTGGAAAACCTTGGATTTTGGCATCCGTGTTGATGAGCCTTAGACACCCAAATAAACATGTCCCAGAACAAGCACACTCCCTCATGCAAACGGCAATCCCAAATGTCACTGGTCTACCCCCACAGGAAAATGCACTTTTGCATGACAAATTTTGTCATTTTGTCAGAAGTGGGCAAAATAACAGAAAAAGCTATACAATAGAAATAAGTAAGTAAAACTCATTCTTGAAGCTGTGAAACATGATGCGTTTCCCTGCACTGACCAGTGTTGGGAAGTTATCCTCCACAAAATGTAATTAGATTACATTTAATTCAGTCATTACTAATTACTTTATTTTTATACTACTTTCTAAAACTTAATAGAATATTTAGCTGCTACTCTGTCTTCACTTCTTCCTGTACTACATCTGACTGAAAGTTTAGCCTGTCTGTGAGTGATTACCAACAATTTTGCTAAAAGGCTTTGATATGAGCAAATTTTTTAAAGATTACATGTCGCGATGTAACTCAGACATTTATTCATTCAATCATTTATTCTGCTCTGCCTTTGTCTTCTCAGTTCGCTATCTCCAAGCCTACTTTCTTAGATATTCCCACTAGTTAGGTCACCCAATCTTCCTCACCCTCCTCTTTTTTTTGAGGCTATCTGTCTACCTGGAACTTGTCTTTTGTGTGTTCCTTTAACTTGTTTGTATAACTGCCTTGAGATACTTTTTACACAAAAGCTTCAAGTTGATTGCATTTGGGTCCAATATCTAAGAAGTTTGCTGTTGTCCACAGATTCTGAAATGACAGAATTCAGTGGCAGAATTCAAAATATAATAAGACGCATCAGTTTTCCCTGCCAGTCTGGACCCCAAACAACCCCTTAAAATATGCATCACATCATTCATTTATGTCCGTTCATATTAATTCTCTCATGTAGCTTCAACATCTATCTGGTCATTTTTCAGCTCACAGGTAATATGCACCCATAAAATAATAAGTGATTAGACATGATCTCCTCTCAGGCATGCATAAATGATGAATGAAACGCTGTGCTGTGCTCCCCGGAGCTGCATTAGCAGACCATTAGCACATTGACTCCTTCAAATTGCCCGATCGTCTCAGGAGCACCTCACTGACCTGAGACCATGTCAGCGCACCTCTCTCACCTCGGCTGCTCCTCCGGGACAAACTGTTAGATTAGAAATGACTGCTGGATGTGAGACAGGCACCGAACTCTCTCAGAGACGAGACTCTGCAACAGGATCATCCCTAAGTGTGTTTGTATTCTGTAAGTGCCCCTCTATATGGTAGTTTTTATAGTTACTGGTCGAGTCCTACTTTTTCCAGTGCAGAATTTAAATTGTGCAGGATTCAAATAACACGTAGCATTCATGTAATGAATGGAATTCGGAAGATGCCAAACATGATCAGGTGAAAATGAAAAAACATGTCACCCATGGTTTGATACACAAGTTGCTATTCCTCTGCCACATTTCCAACAGAGTAGCCACTTAGGACATGCTTTTTACCCTCTTAGGTTAACACACGTGTTATTTGGAGAGGAACTGAGATTTACATGATCAAAATACACTACTGCTACCACCAATAACCACAGGTGTCACTTTGTCCACACCAAAACCCTTATTTTTCTAGTGGAACATAACAATTATGTGTGTCAGGTCAGTTTACAATAATGATACACGTTAAATACCAGAGAGAAACATTCTGTCATTTAATTGATTCTGCAGACTTTAAATTGCAGATGCTTCTGCAAACCAGTGAAATGACGCAGCGATATCAAGTTAAACTGAAAACGTGTAATTTCTAGTGCTAACCAAATGGGGGTAGTTTACTGAAAACTACCCCCATAGTTTTCAGTAAATGTAACTGAAACAGGAGTATACTGTATATTTGTAGGGGACTGTTTTCAGTGCTGGATTAACAAGCATTAATTGTGCTAATGAGTGTCTACAACAGTAGAAAAATAAATGTGGGATTAAAGGGAAGAAGTACACACATTGTATTACAACTCATAAAGATGTACTGGGCCAGACAGAGGCACTGTTTTGACCCCTATCAAGTCTTCATCAGACAAGACCTGCCTCGATTTTTTTTTACTGTCCAATAAATGTTTATGAGTTGGGCACAGGAGGTCCGTGTTGATTTTGTCGTCTAGCACAATTAGTTGACAGTCACAACAATAAAGGCTATGTTACAAACTCCTAACTTCTCGAATCTGAGCCACTCATTTAAGAAAACCTTTATCACCACTTGAACAAGGACCTTTTCCTTCCTGTCTGCATGTTGTATCAGAGCTGCTATGTGTTTATCTGTTGCTCTGTGCACGGTTCTGTTTATCTGGCCACATCAGAAGCTCTAATAAACATTTACACTTTATGCAAGTGATGATCTTCCAATTGTCTTTCCGCTCTTATCTTGTTTGAACTCCTCTCACGTTCTTGGAAAAATGGCTGCTCACTCCAGCTGCAGCATGAAACCTGTGAGGACACTCAGTCCCCTGGCTGTATGAGGCAGAGAGATGGGGAAGTGGAGATAAAAATAATTTTTGCAGCCCGATCCATCTGATGATAACAGAGTTCTCCTTGACTGTTACCATGGCAACCGTGAACAGGAAGGAAGTGGAATTGTTGCAGAGCTCAGCAGGACAGACTATACCGCTGACAGAATAAGTGATTACAGCACGCAGTAGACAGTATGTGTGTGTATTTGTGTGTGTGTGTGTGTGGTTGTGTTTTGTCATGTTTATCTTTAGTTTAAAATTATCACAGCGAGGATCTTTTCAAAAATAGGTTCAGGTTAGGGGAAGGCTTGGGGTTTGGCATTTAGTTAGGGCCAGAGGGGATGCGTTATGTCACTGATTACCCTCACAAAGATCTGTGTGTGTGTGTATTATTATAACATTGCACAATCTCTACAGCAAGTGAAAAATCTCCTAATACTGGTTCTAACTTATTAGCATAGTAGCATGTTGTGGTCTTAGTGGTGAGCTGTTATCACTGTGCTGTAGCCAGAGTCTTATCTGACCCCATTAGATTAGCTATCCGCTTGCATCATCAGCCTCTGACCTCGAGTGAACCCAAATTGAATGAACCGAGTCTGTGCACACCAGACTTTGCCATGACTATAAAAGTGACCAGCAGGGTGTCGGAATGATTCAGTCCCCTTTGGCAGTTTAAATGCTCCCTGCTGAAGTGTCATTGAGTGAGAAAAATAACCTTTACTTCTTCCACTGGTAAAATTTGGGATCAGAAACTGTACTTCGATCTCACTGTAGGCAAAAGAAGGATTTCTATTTTAGGAATCAATATTGCAGCATTACATATCTATTTTTTTACTAGACGGAATTGGAAATCAGTGAAAATGCATTGCAAATGACAAATAAGACACTGGAGGCATCATTCCATACAGCTGCAACTACTTTGAAAACATTCACCTTATAAGAGGTGAAACAATCCTTTTTACAGTGTAGAAAGACTGGTTTTTAAAATAGCTACATCTGCACATGCCCGTGCCTGGTGTGTGCCAAAACACCTTGAAGGTTTGATCTCCATGAATTAAAGTGGAATTCAAGAATGTGCTGGAACTGAAGCTTAAAGGAGCTGAGAGCATCGACACTGTAACCGCCTGACTGCTGCTGGAGAAAGAGAAAGAAATTGCAGCATATAATCCTGACTGCCATGGGAACTGGAAGACCCGAACAGGTCGAACACAAACATAGATGCATGTGAACTCTACTTTCAAGTTGAGAAAAACACCAAAAACTTTTATGGCTAGATATTTTTAACTAACTGGTTCAAATCTTGATAGCAAGGAAAATGTACCCTCAGTATGGCTATCATTAGGTAGGGCAGCTTTTCCTACCTTACTTGAATATAATCTCATTTAAAAGCCAAACTTTGACAAATCTTGTGTGGATAATTTCTGTCCAATATCAAAGCTCCTATTTCTGTAAAAAAGTTTTGAAGAAAGTGGTCTATGCACACTTTTTTGTCTTATCTATACAATAACAACATAATCGAAAAATTCCAATCAGGTTTTCAGGACTCATCATGGCACAGAATTGCCTCTACAATAGTTTCAACTTACCTTCTTCTGTCTTTAGACTCTGGTAATTGTGCCATTTTAATTATTTTGGACCTCTTTTTGATACGATTGACCACTGCATTCTCTCAAACTGCCTGAAGTGATTGGCCTCCTACTTGAGACAGGTCAGTTTCTACTACATTTAAGAGTTTCTGCTCCTCTACTGCTCCAATCACTTGTGGAGTCCCTCAAGGTTCCATCTTAGGGCCAACTTTATTTTCTTTGTATATGGTCCCTTTAGGCTCCAATTTCACATTAAGTCATAAAACGGTCTCCTTCCACTTTTACGCTGATGACACACAATTATACCTGCCATTGAATCCACACGAATCAACCTGTCCCATATCCATCCAAGTGCTTGAAGGCCCAAAACAATCTTCAGTAAAATTACAGTAGGACAGAAGTGATCATGTTTGGTGTCTTCAGCGCCATAACAACCATCACCAGCCACTTAGGGCCAATGACAGCCTTCATGCCCCATAACAAGAATCTTGGTATCATCTCTGACTCAGTACTGAAATATGACAAACAAATTAACTCTGGTAAAGGGTGCTACTTTCAGCTGAGGAGCACTGCCAAATTGAAATCCATCCTCTGGCTAAATGATTGGGACCACTGCATTCATTTCCCACATTTCTGTAACTCTCTGCACCTGCCAGTCATTTCTTGTCTGCAGCTGGTGCAGAACACTGATGACTGGCAGAAAAAGAACGGAAAACAAGTAGTACTAGCATCCTTGCACTGGCTACCTGTTCATACAGAGTTGATTTTAAGGTTGTTTTATTTGTTCATGGATGGGTCGCATGGGTTGACAACTGGGTACTCCAGGCCTGTTACATCCTCAGAAAAGCTGTTGTTAACTCTTCCATGATTGAGGCAATAGTAAGGAAGCTTTGCTGTGGTGACTCCAAAACTTTGGAATACTGGTCCTCTTTCTTTTTACAAGCTGTAAGAACTTTTTTTTTTTACAAATTGATTTTCAAGTCAAGTTTATTGTTGCCTGTCTTATGAGATGTACGGCACTTTGGTCAACTCTGGTTGTTTGAAAGTGGGCCATATAAAGCAAGTTCAGTGATGGTTACAAAGGTGGATGGATGACCCAATATTATTAACAATAGTTACACCAAAGTTATTGTGACAAAAAAAAACGGAGCAATAACATGAAAACTAAATTCACAAAAGTAGAGGTTAAATGAAAAAAAAAAAAAACATTAAAATGAACACAACATCTCTGATGGTATGTGAGTGTAAGTGCTTTGTATAACCTGGCTAAGGTTAAAAGGTCAAATCTGTAATAGAGGTTCTCATCACACACAGGTTCCTGCACGAATAACATTCAGCAAGCAGCAGCTAGAATGATAGAATTTATCTTGTATATGAGGATATGTATGACTAGATTTCTCTATGTTCCATAAATGTCATATCCTGAATGTACTCAAAACTAGGATACTCACCTCCAGCCATTTTGTTAGATCTATGTGGTCTTAGCAAGAAAGGGAATATGTGTTATTCCCAGAGTTAAATTAGCCTGGGCTGCCCCACTTGTCTGGGTTGAAAAGAGTTCACAACACGTACAAGGAAATTGTTCCCTGTGTGAGTAAAGCTTTAAGAAACTACTCTTTAATCCTCTCTGGTGTGCAGAAGGCGAGAAAGCATTCCTCTTCTGGCCTAAATTTTAGACTCCATTCTCTATTCCTTTGCATGACGCCTTGAACTACATGGGGTTGAGTTACATAATGCCACAGGATTCCCTGCAGAGTAGACTTCACGCACAAGAATGTAAGAAATGCATATTAGTACAAGTTTCCCTTTTTATTCAGTTTTTACTTGTCACTTTGGTCCTCTCCTCCTGTCTGATTAAACTGAAGTGGAATCCGGAGGGGGGTTGAGCTTCGTGCTTGCTGAATAAACTAATTTCTCTAAAGCTTGGATAATGTCTTTCCTATCACAGAAAACCTTGAAATCTCTACTTTTGTGTAAAATCCCCTCTGCAAATGTGAGAAATTCAGTTACCTTTAGCTTTAAATGGTGTTCAGCTAACAAACACACTGACAGAAAGGCTGACCCCGAGCTGTGTCCTTCAGTTAGACTGGTTGTTTATTCATAGTGCTGTTTTAAAATAGAAGCTCTGATGAAAAGAAAGAAACATAGTATTGCATAACCGCCACAGTCTCAGCTCCAGTTGCCAAAAAAGTCATACAATATTGCTGCTACAAACACAACCAAAGATATTTTTAGGACTACGAGCAGCAACATGTAGATTTATATATGTATACTTGTCTGACGCTGATGTAGTACAAAGCTGTAGAGGACAAGAGAGACTCAGTATGAAGGTAGGAAGTACAAATGGAAGAGTGATAAAATTAAATTAAAAATGAATTCCACATATTTTATATATAATGTTTCTACAAATCTGTAAAAACAGTCGTATCATGTATTTTGTGAATCAGGAGGAATTCTTGGGTAGCTTAACTTGGGCTTGTAGTGCAGAAATTGTCAACAGAAAATCTACATTACTGGAGGTGTGGACAAAAAGATGACTTCGGAGTTGCATTATGGGAAGTTAGCAACTATTGTAGGGGGTTTCAAGGCCAATATTAATGTTTAATGGTCAAGATACACCAATCAGGCATAACATTATGACCACCTGCCTAATATTGTGTTGGTCCCCTTATGTAGTCAAAAATGCTCTGAGACATTGGGCATGGACAAGAGGACCTCTCAGGGTGTCCTATGGGGTCTGGCACCAGAACACTGGCAATGGATCCTTTGGGTACTCTGGCTTGTGCAGTGGGGCCTCTGTCAATCAAACTTGTTCCACTGCATCCTGTTGATGCTTGATCAGAATGGGGTCTAGGAAGTTTGGAGGTCAAATCAACATCTTGGGTGATTGTCATGTTCCTCCAGATGTTCCTGATTGTTGATGTCTTTGCCATGTGGTGGGGGGCATTTTCCTGCAGGGGTAGGCCAGTGACATTTGGGAATGCCATGTGCATGAGGGAGTGTTCTTGTTCTGGGACAATGTTT
>OMNN01051628.1:0-19876 GCA_900302755.1 Chromis chromis | reverse complement strand
GCCGCTGCCAGGCTCCGGCCGCCGGTCTCCGGGTAGCTTTTCAGGCTCTTTATCGGGTGTTGCTTGGCTTCCATGTCTCTCAGTGAAAGCGGCTGGAGCGGGCCATGGTGCTCGGACACGAAGGTGTGTTTTGTTGGGGAGGACCGGAGCAGCGTGCTGTGCATAAAGGATGCGGGAACGGAGCGGCAGAGACGGCGGGGCAGGCGGCGGCACCGGAGAGAGCCTCGGAAAAAAACGGCGTCTCCGGTTCGTAGCTGAATGGATCAGATTAAATCGCAGCCGCGGTTAAAACAAATCTAGAGGCATCCCGGATTTCCACACCGTCGGAGGAGAAAAACAGATTCCTGGTGGTGGAGCTCTCGCGGAAGGATGCTCGGGTGGATCTCTATGGTAGCAGCCTCAGAGGCACGCGCAGCATCAGCACCACAGACAGCGCACACACGACAACCCCTGCCGCGCGGCATTGTGGGTAAAAAAAAGAAAAAAAAAAGAAAAGAAGAGGAGTCGTGAGGCGTTGCTGCAGTCGAGATTTTCCACGGCAAAAAGCTAAAAAACGTGCAAAAAAAGAAGCCCCAAACACGATCGATTATTTGTCAAGAACATGTTGTACTTTAAATCAAGAAATATAAGAATCATAAAATTATATCTGTCGATAAATACCAGCTCATTTGCATATTTATTGGACTAATAAGAAAAGGTTACGCCCTGACACCAGTCCCCCCTATAAGCTTTTTATTTAATCTCAAGTGATCCATTCATATCTCTATGGGGTGAACGCAGATTACGTCACTCCTGTTGTTTTGGAGGTGGACAGTCCTCACAGTGGAAAACAGGCAGATCAGGTTAATTCAGCTTTTACTTTACTCAGAGCCCCTCCGTAAACATCACTACAGCCAAAGCGGAGCCAGATGACTTCAGCTGATAAGGTTTTCAAGGAGAAGGAGACAGACAGCAGGAGGCTGCAGGACCAGAGGAGGACAGGAAGGAGGGAGACAGCGACCTCAAGGGGACACACTGTCCATTACACTCATTTTGATGAGATGTGTGGTTCACCTGAAGCCCACCTGCCAGCCACATCATTCCCTTTCTGAGCTTTTGGGGGCATTTAGTGGAGATGTATTAGCTATCTGGCATCTCTGATGTGTAATCAGTCTGGGTAATGGGCAGCAGAGGGAAGCCACTTATAGTGGCCCATAAGCATTTCCTGTCAATGACACAGAGTTAGAAGTTTGGTATTATTATTATTAGCTTTAGGAGGAGGGGTGGGTGGAGAGTCAGAGACTTCATGAATTGGCTCATTCTAAAAGAAGCAATAGTGTAAGCCATTTTAAGTTAGGACAGGATTATCTTCATGGAAGAAAATCTAAATCTGTAACTATGAGTCATTGAAATGTGTTTCTGAGGTCATCAAAGACTTCAATGGGCTTCAACAGGAACCACTGTCTACTTGTTACCACTCATGACCAGAATTGCAACCGGTGAAGCAGAAAATTTATTTTTTCTCTGCAGGTAGGGGGTAAAATAAATGCACGGTGAAATCCTGCAGGACAATCTGATGCAGTCTGTAAGAGAACTGCAACTTGGAAGGAGATTTATATTCCAACAAGAAAATGATCCAAATCATACAGCCGAAACTACACAGAGATGGTTTAAAGACAGCAAAGTGAATGTTTTGGAGGGGCCGAGTCAGAGTCTAGACCTCCATGCAATTGAGAATTTGTGGCTGAACTTAAAAGGGGCTGTTAATACAGGACCCCTGAGCAACCTGAAAGAGCTTGAGCAGTTTTGCGAAGAAAAATGTGGGTAAAATTACAGTGTCCAGATGTGCAAGGCTGATTGTGGACTATCCACCCAGGCTAAATGCTGCAATTGAAGCCAAAGGTACATCGACTAAATACTGACTCGAAAGGGGTGAAATTTAGCTTAAATTTTGTTGTACAGTACTTATTTTATTTTTATCTTAGGCACTATTCTGTACTTGTATTGTTATTTGATTTTTTTTTTTATTTCTATTTAACTACTAACACTTTCTGTAATTGTGTATATTTTTTACTAACCTTTGTTTACTGTTACGGTACTCTGGCAAAATAATTTCCTTCAGGATGAATAAAGTTGATCTTTACCTTTATTATTGCAGCCACTTATTTTACATTTTATATTTTTAATTAATTGACATCACTTTGTAGAAGTTGGTATTCGCTTTGATGAGTCTATATCTGTAAATTGTGAAATTAACTTGACCATTATTCAATGTTGAAAGTAAATAAAAGGGGGAACTTCCAAGGGGGTAAATACTTTTCATAGGCATTGAATTTAGGTATGCTATGACATTTAGAAAAAATAATGGTGTAAAAGCTTTTCTATACGATTCTTTCTTAAGAGTTCTTAAACATGAAGGCCAATACAGTCACTGATCTATACATTGAAGTGTCACCTTGTGCAATGGAATGACAATGAATACCAACATGTTTACTGACTAATGGTTTACATAAAACCAGGTAGTTATTGGTCAAAAGTGTCATACAGACTTTTATCATAATTCAATAAGATGTAAATGTTAGTGTAATTAAAAAGTGTACTAATGTAGCTACAAATATATCCTGTTGCAAACCGTTTTTTACTGAGGAGGGTTTCGGTGTTTCAGTTGTTATATGTAGATTCATCTTCTGATCAAACATCATTAACATAACACTGAACTACAGGTTGACTAACATTATGCAGCAGCAGCATCATGAATAGAGGGGGCGTTTAAGAGGTTTATTGATAAATTAACTGCCTAATGTTCTCGTGGGAATTGGGATATTGACTTTGCTGTCATGTTGACACTTAAAAGAGCTGCAAAGTACAGTATGTGGCACTGGCATGCATTGTAATGTCACCTTTGCAGAAATAAAAGAACAGTTAAGACGTTTGGACCCTTTTTTCATTTAATTATTTTTCAAGCACATTTTGTTCAAATTCAGATTTGTTTTTCCTCGATACCTTTAAAAAAAAATCATGACAGTTACCGGTGTGTTTGGTTCTACTTTGTTTCTTGATAAAAATTCCTTAACGTGATTTTAAACATTTTAAAATATTTACAGTGTAACAAAGTTCTGGTGTGAAGTCTGACAGACCAAAATAGTACACAGGTGTGAATGGCCCACACTGGGGAGGGTGAATTACCTACTGGAGCTACAGTAGTGGCCCCCTGACACCAGGCCTGATGGCATCTCTGAGTTTCTGTACTTGGACACATGATACAAGAATGCCCACATAGAAAAATATGCAGCAGAACAGGTTCTGTGCTGTGTGAAATCAACTCTAACAAATCTATACATTGCATTTCAAAATAAACAATATTCTACTGATCCGGCTTTCAAGTAGGTGGTTATAGAAAATGTTCAGTACTATGGTAGAAAAGTTGACTTAAGCTCAGAGGTGTGAACTTCTACTCCACAAAGCGCAGAAGAAGAGGAGGAGGTGCTTTTTCTTGATTCAAGTGTTCGACGAGGTTGTTCTGTGTAACCATTTGAAATTCCTTTTTTTTTTTTTGCTCACAAGTCCAGGAACAAAGCTCATGAGCCTTTCATCAACACTTTTACAAACTTCCTACTTTCAAAACAAGAAATAGGAGGTAATTTTCAGGTGAAAGTAACAAGAATAGAAAGACTTAACTATTACTTCATGGCTAGTCCTGTGTCCGACTGCTGTCCTGTGTGTTTAACTTATGGGGAAAAAAGAATCTGTACATTTTCCTTAAAAGTTTCTGAGAAATATTTAACGTTCAGGCAAATATAAACAAAATAATCACATAATTCATCTTGTAGTAGCAACACTCTCTACAGCTCAAGTGTGTTCACTCAGGAGAAATCTAAAAACGGGTAGTTTAGGCAGCAGCATCCTTATATGTGGAGTTACGGGGTAAAATTAAAACCGCCAACGTGGCAGCTTGGTTGGCGCATGCTCATGCCTTAAGCTCACAAATATCTTTAAATACATATGTTTAAAGCACAAAAAATGGCAGATATGATCTAGACATGATAAATAGCTTTCTGGTGGAGCAACATAATACACGCGAGGCGTCAAATTAAAAGCTTGGACACGAGACAAAGGTGATTTTTCAGTGGCAGCATCATTAGTTTTTAGTGACTCCAAAGCCGCATTTAAAGTGTCCGTATAGCGAGGCTAAACAAAAAAAACCTAATTTTAATAATAATAATAATAATCTGCAGTCCTGCATGTAGCAAGACAAATGCAAAAAAGGTGGCGATACAAATTCTTTAAAGAATGTTTTGAGTCTGATGTATTTTTTGGGAGTGTGTTAGGTTCTCTTACTTCCCAGTCTCTTAAAAACACTGATGGCCTTAACGTCCATCTGGGCCCCCACAGACTCTCCTCCCCCTGCTGCTGCTGCTGCTGCTGCTACCAGGGCCATGGTGCTGCTGCTGACCTTGGAGTTTGCTACAGTCAACCTCTCCGGTGCTCTGGGTCTGGTGCTGGTCACTCTGTTGTCCTGTGTGTCGGCCGGTGCAGGCAACACAGCTGCGTTTGTGGCGGGAAGCTTGCCCAGTCTCTGAAGAACACTAATCTTGGCAGGGGGAAGGCCATTCGGGGAAGAGGAAGAAGAGGAAGTGGGGGTATCAGAGGGAGGTAGTTTGAATTTGCCTCCCAGGCGCCGCAGGGTGGTCGGGGCTGCTTTCGTGGCCGCTTCTTTCTTCTGGGATGGAGGAGGCCTCTTGAGGACGCCAGCATACTGCAGCACAGAGCCTTCTCCGTCACTGTCCTCCTCGTCATCTACATCCATGTTTCCAGTCATATTTCCTGGCCTCGGCCTGTTTTCACCTGCATCCCCCGTGTCGAGACGACTGAACACACCGGTAGGCTGCCAAAACACGAGCATCATGAGCTCAGAACTAATCTTTATTATACACACTAAGCTATTAAGATATTCTGACAGGATTTACCTTGTTATTGCTTGTTGTTGTGTCTGCTTTCGATTCAGCTCCAAGTCTTGCAAACACAGAGGTGCGTTTTAAACCTTTTTAAGGAGAGGAGCAATAAAGAGTATTAATGTGATGTGTGATGAACAATGGAAAAATAATCAGCTCAAAGGTAAACAAAAAACTAGATCACCGTGATCATACAAGATGACAGAAGGTGAACAAAATCCTGTCATCACTGTGTTTGTGCAGGTTGTTAAAGTAAAAGCTGGTTCATTTTTAACTTTCTATACGGTCATGTTTGTCTTTGAATAGCTTAATATGCTTATTTAGTCAGCATAAGCTTTGCTAAAAGTCTGACTTAAGTACTAAACATGAATCTCTCAATAATCAAAAAAATATAATTCAAAATAGTGTTATAGAACTGTTCTTGGTTGTAAAAAACATTTCTTTAATATTGATAAACACAAACGAAGCGGAAATATAAGAACCAACACTATGATATAGTCTATTTAAATGTGAATTTCTGTGATTTTGTTCAAACTTGTTTTTGTCTTTCATGTTAAAAGTTTATTAAAAGTTTAAGATTTTTTATGGTCTATACCAGGGGTGCCCAACCCTGGTCCTCAAGGGCCACTATCCTGCATGTTTTAGATGTTTCCCTCCTCCAACAAACCTGATTCAAATGATCAGCTCATCATCAAGCTCTGCAGAAGCCTGATAATGATCCTGATCATTTGAATCAGGTGTGTTGGTAGAGGGAAACATCTAAAACATGCAGGATAAGGGCCCTCGAGGACCATGATTGCCCACCCCTGGTCTATAGTGTGTGAAAGCCCTGAATTATTAATTCTCCCAGCTTGTCCTACATGGTACGCATGAGGGTGACCCCATATCCTCTCTCTGAAGGGGTCATGGGGTTAAGCTTTTGAGCTTTATGTAAAGTTATTTCACTAGAAATAAAACATTCTCGCTGTATTATTCGACTCCAGAAGATATATTACAAGGTGTTACAGTCCTGAGAAGATTTTGACTTATTGTCTAATGTGTTATTCCTACTGAACTTGCACTCACCCTGTACAAGTATTACCAGGCCCACACTATTGTGTATATTTAGAATTGAGTATTGTTCTAGATTAAAGTGTGAGTTCAGAGTGCAGTTAATGAATGTTTGGTATGCACCTTTGTTGTTTGATTTGTGATTCATGTATAACTTAGCTGCTATTTCCCACAGGGAGTGATTAAGTAAATACTCCACATCTCTATTGACCATCTTCAAATGAACCAGCTGCCAAAATTTGAGCAGAAAAGAAAGAGCTTTTTAAACGAGCACAAGAGGTAAAGTAGAACATATATCACATCTGTATTTTGCTGTTTGTTGAAAGTTGAATTTTATTTTTTATTTAAAACATCTAAAGAAAGAGCTTTGTAATCCATACACAAAGTGTTTTATACTTAGCTGAACCACTTTTAAGTCTTTGTTTCGATATAACTAGTTTAAAGTTTTGATTGTTCAACCTGACAAGGAGACAGTAAATGGGTTAAACGTTATATTTCCCTTCATAAAATGATAGAAAGCAGCTTCTTTTAAACTCCTTTTAGAGAGAGAACCCAATCGCAAACGCCAGAGAGGAAAGATTTTACAAGCAGATCACATCTGACTGATGTGAGACAAACCCAAAAAACAAGCACAGCCTGACAGAGGGAATGATTGTTGGTACAGTGAAAGTATTAGTAAAGACAAGGGACTGAATTACAAAAGCACAGAGGGTGAAGGTCAAGCAGGTTCTGTTTATCAGCGTCGAATCATCGTTTTCAGATTTACTGAGAGGGAAGTTAATGAAAGCTTTTCGTACTGACTAGTTGTGGTGATTAACAGCGTTAGTAGAACGAGCTGCCGAGGAGGCCACTGGGTCAGGCCTACCTTTCTTGGCCTGCTGGGCCAGGATTCGGCGTGTACGAGGCGTGGTGCCCTTTGGCATGTTGATGATGTACTTGCCTTCCATCTCAGCTGTCACTCGCCGACGCTTCACTGCTGGCAAACCGTTCCCCTCGTCAGCCGGCTGACTTACAACTGACAACAAAGTGGTAGGTACACGAGGATTAAACAGAGGTAAAAAGTTAGCCTATGTGGTTCCAGAGGAACAGGAAATAAAGGACTGATGGGGTTAAAGAAACTTTCCATGCAATATACCTGCTTTGTTACTCTTGTTTCCCTGCATGTTGGACACGGTAACAGAGAGGCGGTTGTCTGATCGACGAGCTGGAGTGGCCGGCGGGGATTCATGGCTCAAAGCATTGGCAATCATGCGAGTGGCAGCTGAGAAACAGAAACATTTTTAAGTAGCTGTGATTTAGCCTGTTTCTTAGAAAACTCCTCATGTTTTAATGAGATCGAGGACAACTGAACTTTATAGGTCTTGTACAAACTGACATTGGGGTCTGTTCTAGACTAGACTTTGACTATGGATTAGATCTTTAGATTGATGTCTAAATTCATCTGTTACACAAAGGTGTACTACTTTTGACAACAAATTAAGACATTTTTAGACTAAAAACTATTGCTGAAGGTGCCACAGCTTCAGACTGCTCAGCTATTGATTATTTTCTATTTCTATTGTTGAAAAATGTCGATCAGTGTTTCTTAAAGCCCAAGATGACAAACCTAAAATGTCTTTTTATTCTACAACCCAAAGACATTCTGTTTACTGCCATAGAGTAAAGAAATCAGAAAGTAGTTAAATGTAAGAACCTGGAATCAGAGGGTGTTTCACCTTTTTCCTTAAAAAATATTCAAACCGATGAATCGATTATGAGATTTTTTTTTTTTAGTATAATCTAATAATCTAATCTTTATTGATCCCCTTGGGGAAATTCATTCTCTGCATTTGACTCATCCTATTCAAAGTTAACCATAACTATACATACAACTATACATACAAGGGTGCCGCGGTGCAGCACCCGGGGAGCAGTCAGGGGTTAAGGGCCTTGCTCAAGGGCCCACAGTGGTGGTGACTGGGACAAGCGGTCGCTCTCACCTTCCCCACCTCAACCTCTTGCCAGTCCAGGGGCTCAAACCGGCGACAAGTTACAAGTTCGCTTCACAAACCACTGAAGGGTTAGGGTTCACTGCCCCATACTGAGGAGGAGGAGCAGCAGTAGTTGGCGATTAACTGAATTGTTGACAACTAGTCACTTAATCGTTGCAGCTATACTTTCTGGAAAAATTTACTAGTTGTAAGGATATTTTACTGGCTGAATTTAGGATGTAAGAGTGTAACAATGAAAAAAAAACATTGGTAAAACAACACCCACCATAAACAGGAGCATGAAAAACATTAAGAGCAAACCAGAAAGATATAAGAAAATATACCTTTGCAAGATGCAAAGAAAGAAAATAAATTCTAAATGGGTGAGGAACCACCACAAACACTTAATGACACAACGTTAATGACACGACATGTGTTTGGAGTTGGAAAACACCAGTTTAAGTTATTCAGGGGGCAGATTGGGAACATTATACGCTCTCAAGAGAATGAGAAAACTTTAGACTGCTCTAAAACTATAGACAAGTCTAAAACATCTTGGTAAGATTGGATTAAGTAGATTTACTTATCTGGAAACAAGTAGCGACTAACATGCCATGCATCCGGACATTACAATACCAAATGTATCCAGCAGAAATCTTATTGCATACAGCTTTAGCCTCTGTTAGACTATATCTTAAAGTAAGATCTGAAGAGAACAAACAGAAGGAATCTAAACCCTCATGAGCTAAGGCATCATCATATTTCTAGAACTTTTTTTGTTCTGTGACTTCTCAAAACACACAAACAAACTAGACTGAAATTAATAACAAAGCAACTGAGGTACACAATATTCCACACAGACTGCCCCAGAATCTGTCCTGTGAATATGGTTTACTGCTGCTGCTGGTGCAGGTCCCTATTTTTCACAAAGTAATGCTTAAGTTCAGTGCACGTAATTATTACATGCACCACATAATCATAAGCAAGAGCAATGTGACTAGACTAATTGTTAAAAGGGTCACTAGGGAAAATCACTGTAGTGCACCGGCCCCAGTGTCTGACATTAAGTTTGAATCTGCATACAGAAATCAATTTCTGCGTTTATATGGAGCCTTTTATTCCAGAATAAGTAAAATAAAACAACCTTTATCATGATTAAGTGGCCCATTCAGAAATAATTCTTCACGTGAACAACAACTTTAACTGCTGAACCTCGTCAACCACTTTGAGCAATTCTGAATCATGGCAGGTGTCACGAGTGGTTCATTTCCGCCGCCATAATTACTGCAGACACATCGCATCATGATACAACTTATGATTCATATTGCTTCTGACTAATTAATGGCCTGATTAATGGGTGTCACTCCATTAAAGCCATTTAGTAGACTGGGTGACTTAGGGACAAACAAAAACAAAAACTCAAGGAAAAGTACAATATTTTGTAAAATACTTTAAACAACATTTTACTTCTGATAATTCTGCTCCAGACTGAACAGTGTCGGTGACCAGAAATCCACATGAAAGGCAAATACTATGTTAATCATGGCCCATATCATGTTTTATCCAGGAAAGTATTGTAACTTACGAGTATTGGCGGTTCTTCTGAGCTCAGCTTGAACACTGGTCTGTCCTGAGGAGATGGCTTCTGTTGCCATTTTGCACATGTCCTGAAGATGGGACGGCAGGAATACATATTAAGAGTTACGTGAAATTTGTAGTCCACAGCAGGGTCATTTCCCCGGCAATAGTAAATTTAAAACAACTTTGCATTCATTGGCAACGACAGAAACCTTTTTTTTTTCTTAATTTAGAAAACTGGCCAACTAAGAATTATTTCAGTTGAGACACAAGCACTTATTTTTCACTGTAGAAATGTCAAATTATTCAAGAGGACATTTGTATTGGCAGCTGTGGATAGTTTTTGAACCAGTGATTCATGATTTTATACTCCACCTCCTGTAATACAGCCACACCTGGAATTTGAAATGTAAGCCATCCTAAATTGTACATGCAGCAAGATGGAGCTATTTAAAATATGCACACCACTACGTTGTTGTTTGTGCATGCTCAAATTAAAATGCTGGCTCACTGGTATTTTTTAACATTCCATAACTGGCCTCACCTGCCTGTAGACCTGCTTGGCATGTTTAAGAATAGCAATGATGTCGCCGATGACGGTAATGCCGAGATCGATCATGATGTCTTTACTGAGGTCCATCAGCATGTTCTTCTGAATTCTGCATAAACAACAAAAAGAAAGTCTGAGGGAGATGATCCAATACATATGATCACAATACAGCTGTGTATATAATGTTTAAGTGTCCAACACTGGGCCTATGAAATAGGGGTTTTAAGTTACCTGTTGTCCACGAAGGAAACTGCATAAGTGACAGCGAGGCCGGCTGGGATCCCTGCATCCTTAAAAAACTGAATCCACTCTGAGGTGGCTTCAAAGACAGTTAAAGGAGACTCAATGAAATACATTTTCATTACACAGAAAAAATATGGCAACTAATGTCACTACTGCTTTACTTAGTGATTAATCATTGCTTAGTCTACAGTTTCAGAAACAGACCACCACTATCCATAAACCTAAAAGTTTATCCTCAGTTTGCTTGACTTTTGACAGACAGACCAAAAGCCAAAAGTGTTAAGTTTACAATCATACAGTGAAAAACACACAAAAGAGCTTGAAACCAGCATACAAAAGCAAAAACTACTAACTAATCACTAATTAACCTATGAAATAATTAGTGCTAAACAATCAATCGATTTCATATCAAATCTCAATTTGAAACAATGCAGTTAGAAAACAAGGGCTGGAATTTAGTGTATTAGAGACTGGTCAGTCTGGTTTGACTGACATAAGCGAGTCTCGTTATTTATTACCTACACCTTGCATATTTTAAACACATAACATCAGGATTTAATCTGTTGTATCTGTGGTTTTACAAATTCAAGCCTTTCTCCTTGTGAGACAGAAGCAATCTTGATAGTGTCTCATATGATAATGCTCCATGGCACGTTTTAAATCTATGACAGTGTGTATTGAGCTGAAGCTTGAATTTAAATATATATATAGCATATATCAGCCAGAGAAATAACAATCACATATTTCCCCCAAATTGAAACTATAGCAGCCTGAAGCTTTTAGAAAAGCCTTCCTCTCTCAAATAAAAAGTTCCTTTTCCTTTATCCATGTTTTTAGTGGCTTTTGGCTGCTCTTAAAGGTCTTAATATTACAGCATTTTATATTTATCATGTTCTAAAATTTGATGTTACAAGTTGCTATTCTGATTTGCCTTCTTTTTAGTATTTTATACTATTTTACAAAAATTTTCTTAAGCAAATATTTTTGTAGTGGCCAGATTGTGCAGCACTCTGGTCGGTTCAGGCTGTTTTAAATGTTCAATATAAATTAACTTTCTCTGATTTACAAATCAACACCTTTGTCTGAGCCTGTCAGAACATTAATAGTAAATTTGTGCCTTAAAAGCAAACAACATACAGTTACACAGTTGATGATTGTTATACAACAGACTACAGTGGGTGAGGGCCCTGACACAGAGCCCCAGTGGGAGACATAAAGCTAAGGAGACAGCAGCATGGTGAGGACTAACACATACTGACCACGACCAGCTGGAGGTTATTTATAACAGCAATTATGAACCGTCTTGTGGCTGCAGTAACAGATACAGGGTGAAGGGAGCTGCCAGAACAGCTGCCAGAACAATGGCTCTGTCCAACGTGCTGTGGTGAACTCAGAGCTAAACTGCCATTTAACACATACACGAGTCAGAACCATGAATGATAACCTGATAGATGCTGTGGAAATCCGAGATTCAACTCTGACACAGATTCGGTGCTAGACGGCTAACGTTAGCGTCGCCAATTGAACCCATTCACACATTAAACTAACCAACGACTCAGTGTGCATTTCTGCCCTGAACACAGAAGATGAAATCACACATTAATGGCAGCTAAAACAGAGCCGCTAGTGTTAGCATTCTGTGTTAGCATTGTCTTGGCGGCAGTCTCAGCCATGAGTTAAAAGGCGCTATCGGCCAACTGAGGCACCCTCTATCAACGCACACGGCTGTAAAAAATCATGACAGAGTTTAAAATTGACGCATTGGTCGTATCTAAAGCAAAACTGCCGAAATATTTGAAATACTGCCAAGTGTTACCGTCGCCCAGCCGGGCCTTTCTGCTCTCACCTGTTGTCACGGACGCCATGTTTACAACAAACGTGTGGTGACGTCGGCCGCAGCCGGAAAAGTCACGACGGCTCCCGTGACGCAACGTCCGGCAGACGCACGAAAAATAATAAATAAATAAATAAATAACTATAAACCTTCAAGAGTTATATTTGCGGCCGGTAGAGAGCGACGCAGACCGCTGAGTAGCAAACAAAACAACCTGAACATGACAAAACTAAATTCAGCTTCTAATTCGGAAGTTAAGAAAAAACTTAATTTAACAAATACTCCATGTTTTTATTTAATTTTATTTTTGTTATTATTTTTTTTAAACATTTATTTATTTATTTATTTTAGACATTGTAATGATGTAAAGGTAAACCCTTTCTGTCAAATTTGGAAAAACTTTTAGTCTACTGTACTAGATTGAACTGGACTAGACTGATGCTTGGGCTAAATATGATTGAAAACAGAGTATTCTACACAGACTAAAGAGTCTTTTAATTACAATCTCTGTGGTTTTAGATCTGGACTTGGTCTACTGTAGTCCAGATGCAGGGGAAAAATAATAATAATATTTCTCTGTTTTTCCTTTTTTCCATTTTAATGAATATTGTGTATAGTTGTGTACAACTTTTTACATGCGAAAACTGTGTTTTAACGAACATGTGGTGTATAATGCAGACTTGACCCATCTATATATAGTGGTTTTAGATCTGGATCTGGTCTAATGTAGCGTGAATGCAGAAAAAACACAGAAATCTCACTTCTTTGAATTTTAACAAATTAAGAATTAAAAAAAATACAAAATTGACAGTAGGTTTCAGACATCGTTGAGGTTTACCTAGAATGTTTAACGTCGTTTTACATCATTAAAATGTGGGGAGAAGAAGAAGAATGCAAGTTTTCCTTAACTTTTTCCTCCAACTACCGAATCAGATGTTACGAACCGGAAGTTAAATTCAGGGTCGTTTCAGCAGATCAACTCTCTCCAGCACCCGCGAGTTTCAAACTTACTACAACTTAAATTTCTATCTGCATCCATATGGAGTCGTGTTTCTGACCACTTGCTGAACGTAAGTGTTCACTGTGCATTTAGTATTTCTTTGGTCTCTATCTGCTCTGAGTGAAATATGTGCTAGATCCGCTAAATGCTTCTCTACTGTTCTGTCTGTTACCGTTAGCTTTATGCTAAAAACAGCTGCTTGCTTTGGGTGGAAGCTACAGTAGCTGTCAGATTCAATGAAGAGAGTGAAGTGAAGCTAAATCATGGACGTCAACACAACAACCACTTTTTACATTATAAAAACGTAAAAGCCACTTAAAATATGTAAATTAGGCGTTTTAGTAAATGAGCCACTTTTACAATTAATTTATTATACACTTCATATTAATTACTTTTTGCCAAATTCCCATTTTGCATATTGTTAGTTTGTAAATATCTTTAATGTGTTGTTTCTTGTCTAGCTCTGCTTTGCTCACATTTTGGCTTGCAGGACTTTTCATGACACATAAAACATCTGTCAAACAGTAAATCATGACATATTAAACACTCAGCTTCATATCTGACAGAAAACCCATCAACAGCTTTAAGTAATTCAACTTTTTTTTTTTTTAAAGCCAAGGTTCTAACTTGTTAATTGTGATAATTTGCTGTCTAAATCAAATTGGCTGGAGAGTCAAAAACAAAGAAAAATATTTGATAATGCTGCTTTGATCTCTGGAGAATTTTGATGGGTATTTTCTTTTTTCAAACATTTATGGAATGCATAAAAATAATCATCACATTAAAAGGCAATGAAAATAACTTACAATAATTGCAGTTCAAAGAAATATACATACAGAAACACTGTTCAGTACACGTATGCAGAGGTCAGTGAAGCATTTAAAAGCCAGAGGCATGTACCTTTATAATATGCTGTTTATTTATGTAATTCTTCACAAATTGGAAATAAATGGCATTTGGTCAAACCATCATTAAAAGAGACAGCTCACCCAGCTTTTGCAGTCATGTAAACTTTATAGGTTAGCAAAAAGGACCAGAGCCTGAAATATGGACACAGATCAGAGAGCAGGGACTGCAAAAGCAACATGACAGATATGTCATACACTTTGGTCCTCTTTAAGATTAGAAACAAATGAGAATGAAATTATAAAAATAAGTAAACAGTACTTTATACTGATATGCAGAGAACAAATCAGTTACATTGACTTATATGCACTGAAAAATAGAGAATTTCACATCGGAGCACCTTCATTAGCAAGTTATGTAACTATCCGTGTGCCCTAAATGACATCTTTTATTTAATTTCTTTGGGCCTTTCATTTGTGTAAGTGTTCATATCTCTCTATCTATGATGTATCTCATGTGTTTAAAATGTGACAAAATCATAATGATTGCAAAGAAATACAGTCAAAATTGATGAAACATTGATGAAAGAAATGGACTGTAACAAAAAAATAGACTTTCTGAAATGAAGGAGCCTTACTAGTTTCTATGCATCTTCAGTAAATGACACAAAAATGATATTTTCTAGATAAATTTCTTCATGAGGATTGTCTCAAAATTAAAAGTTACTTCAAATATTAAGGATAACTTTTAATACTGTAACAAAAGTTGATAATTAAAGCAATACATCATCACACTTGACATAGAGTAGCAGTCAGTTTGATCACTGCATGATTTGCTACATTATGTTCATCCAAGAGGATAATAAGTATTGCATTTCATAACAGGGGTAATATGAAATCAGAGTGCATGTGGGAATTGTGGAAAAATAGAAATACATAACAACATTCACCTCATCATAGAAAAATAGGAAAGCTCTTGTTCAGTTTACGCTGTCATAGCCATTGTACAGTACAGGTAGGTGCAGGCAGGTTCTCTGTCTTATAACTAGTATCTGAATATTTCATCTTTACCTTCTATGTCACCTTTTTCGTTTAGCAACCCATTTGTAATTGTAACCTTACAAATATATAAAGCAAATTCTACAATTTCAATTAAATCCAAAGCAAAGAAATTAGATGAGAGAATGAGTCTAATGTGTTGTGTGGTGATCAGGGGCGTAAGTGTGGAGTGCAGGTACAGTACAAGGGCCCTCTGAGATCTGTTTATCACACTTATAGATGTAGCAGGCGACTGATATTAAACCACGGTGAACACACAGAATGATTACTGAGCTCTCAGAGCTTCAGCTGCTGGAAATTTACTGTTATTGGCTTCCGTTCAGAATAAAACACCCTGATGTTTTCATTCGTCTGGAGCCTCAGCAATGGCAATGTGTAACCTCCCACCATTCAACGTGAAACTGCCTCATCATTGAAATATAAGTAGCACCACAAAAACCTATGTACATGAGAACTATTGAATATGTTTTATGCTTATTCTGACACCAGAACATATTCTCATCACATTTGCATTTGGAGAGAAATCAAAAGGCATCTCCAACATCTGTACAAACACAGTCCTTTTAAATTCAACATTTAAAAAAAAAACATGAGGTCTGCCCATTTTCTGACAACCAGGAGCCACATTTGAAAAAATATTTATACCATTAATTTAGCCATTGTTTTGATTAAACATGTTTATTTGTTGAAAATAAAGCTTCTTATCCAGCAAATACAATCACAAGATTTTTTTTAAATCTGTTAGACAACATATTTCCTTGAATACAAGAATGGATTGCCCACCATAACATGATAATTTCCATCAATCAAGGCTTAAAACTGTGGTTATCCTTCAAACACATATTTCTGTAAATATCAATGTTATTGAATGGTACTGGACAGGTTATACTGGACATTCAATCACGCTAGTTTTAAGGATCAAGTGGCATAAAGGTGTCAGTAGCTTTGGGACAGACCTCACAGAGAAAAAAACGAACAAAACAAAGGTGTTACCACAACCTTCTAACATCATCATTATAAACATACATTTAATGTAACTTGGATAGTGCTTTATATTGTTTATAAAACATAAATACAGATTGACAGAGGCAGTGACATCGTGCTTCATGTTAAAGGACAGGGCAGTACTTTTAATGTATTATATACTTTTTTTGTTGTTCCTTTAGAAAAATATTCATTTTAACATTTTATCTTGTTCTTCATTGACAAAAATATCCCATTTAGATCTGCAGACATTCATACTTTACAATCATGGTACATACACTTATATATACACCTGTATATATGTATGTATATAGACTTATAATTAGATTTTTTGTAGTGCACAACATGCCTCCGAAGTTGCCAAATGAAAATACAATAAAATAATGAAACAATAGTTACAATGCAATAATAATAGTAACAGTTATGTGGAAATCTCCCGATTAAAACAAAACTAAATAATAAAAACAAATAAAAAAAACAAGAAACGGCAACAGTACAAGAGAAAGCAGAGGTCAATGCAAAACAATGAAACACACAAACAAACATAAACATTAAAATATATAACGGTTATCATTCAAACATACAGGGAAAACAAATTTTACAAATTCACAGGCGAAGAAAGGACGCTCACTTACAACATCAGCCCACATGATCTCCCCTTTTGTTTCGCGGGTCTTGCTTTGTGCTCACTCGCCTCATCAACCTCAATAAAGAAAGAAATAAACGGGCCAGGTGCCTCAGAGTGGACGCACTCACAATAAACGCACCCCCACCTCGTCTCCGCTGAGAGAACAGGGGAGGTACAGAGACCGCTGAACCCAAATGTTTAGAGGTTGTCTGAATCACTACAAAAAACGTCTCTTCTCTAAATAAAGGCATTGGTTCACATCTGATTGATTCTGAGGAACACTCAGAGCTGGTGCTCTGCAACAAAATGTCTTTATCTTCAGTTCAGACACTTGAAAGCGATGGTGTGAATGTACGCATGTAGGCCGAGGGTGATGAGGCTCTCTGGTATGGAGGTGTTTTTACTGAGGTCACCCTTCCACACAGTTGGCAAGAACATAAGTTTTTTTTTCTTTGCTTTGTTTTTAACATTTGGCTCTTCCTTTTTTTTTTTCAACTTTTTGTTGCAAAAGTCGATGGTTAGGATGGGAGTCATCCCCTATCCAGACTCCCTCAGAGTCTGTCCTGGTTCATTGTGCTTCCTTCCTCAATTCCTGCTAAACCTCTCTCCATCCTCTCTTTTAACCAGCCTCACAACAGATGTGTCTAATCTTCATTGTGTGAACAACATGAAAAATGGCTCAGCAGAAGACAGTGGCATCCATCTTGCATTTTGTGTTCATCAATTTTGTGTCTATGTGCGTGTTAAACGTAAGTAGCTGCTGTTCACTGTAAGGATTTGAGCAATGCGCTCCAAGTAAAGGTTCTTCTGTTTGCGTGTGATGCGTCCATGTCCTTGTGTGACAGGGTGCAAAAGGGCATGTTAGTTGGGCCGGCTTTCACTCAAGGTCCCAAGGGCTCTCGGGGGTCTTCGGGCTCTCGGGGGTCGAGGACTTCAGAGAGAAGGAGAAACATAGAGACAGAAGAGGAGAAAACAGAGATGGGTAGAGATGGGTCGCATGGCAGGTAGGCAGACGGCAGAAGAATTTAAAAAACGAGGGAAGAAAGCACAAGTTTTAGTGGAGGCGGTGATATTCAGATCCCCAACTTGCCAAGTCCAAGCAGCAAATGAAGAAGCACAGGGAAGCCGAGCGGATGAAGAGTTAGAAGTGAGGGAGACAACAGCAGTCTGTCTCCCACAAGAAAAAGACCCTGAACAAAGTGTCCTTCGTCCCTATTTCAGATTTGCACAAATACATTCAGCGAGAGGAAAAAGGGAGAAGGATGGAAAAGGATGAGAGCAAGAGCACTGGAAGAGGGGCAACCGACAGAGGGAACTAGGTGGGGGCACTTGTGCTTGTTGGAGTGAGCATGTTGTGTGTTACTCAATGAGAGTATGAAAATGTGAGAATTCATTGTGAATTAATCTGTTAATTCAGAGCACTTAAGATTGGCAATGTGGACTCGGCTTTTAAATGCTTAACGTGTCCAGTTGCAAGTATCCTCGTTAAATACAAAAGAATTTATTCATGTTTAAGCTCTACGTTAAAGGTTCGATCTAATGTGCAACTATTTGTATGGCTCTTAATTGGAATGCATTTCAGAATGTGTAAACTTTAACCCAATCAGATACACACGATTGGTAGTTTTCGTCTCAATCTGTGAGACTGATTGGTTCTGTGCATGTACGTGTCTGAGGCTCTACTTCCAGCGAGCACAATGTGTGTGCGTGTTAATTTGTGAATGCGTGTGTCTGTCGGTTAGTCAGAGCGCCAGCAGTGAAGGCGAGTTCAGGGAATCAGATGACTGCTCGCTACTGCTGTTCCGCTGGTTGGCACTGACCCCGCAGGCTCCCTCTGGGTAGGTGAACACAAATGAAGATGTGTATGAGGTGTTGTAGCTGCCAATAGCCACATCGTCATGGTTAACACCACCACCACTGTCGCTGGCCATAAGGCATGGCCCACCAGGTGCTGGCTCACTTGAGCCATAGAAAGAACTAGAAAACTCTACCTCCTGCATTAATCCGGGCTGAGGCTGCGGCTGGACTTGCTGCTGCTGAACCGGAGGCTGGGACTGTGTGGAGGCCGGGTGGGCTGTGTAGGCAGGAGGCAGATAGAAAGAGTCTTCCTTCACAGTCAAGCCCACAATGGAGACAGGAGGTTGTAAGGTCTGGGGAGGGAGCTGGGGAGGGAGCTGGGGAGGGAGCTGGGCCTGCAGTGGAGGAAGCTGCCCAGAGCCCTGCTGAGGCTGGTCCTGGTAGGGGATCTTACAGTTTGGCTGGTGGGCCACCAGGACAAACTCCAGGCGCTCTTTCTCCTTCTGCAGCTCTGAGATCTCAGCCTCCAGCTCTGCCTTTTCCTCCTCCAGTATGTCTGTCTCCTGTGGGTAGGTACAGAGAATGAAAGAAACATGGGGAAGGGGAAACAGAGGTAGGTGGTATGGGTAGAAGTGGGAGGAAGGTGTGCAGCAGAAAGAGAGGGGATAGAAGTGTTAGCTACACCAAACTTTTACTTTAGTGTTTGTGGAGGTGGATGTATCCATCCCAGCAGAAATGCCTCCTCCTCTGCAGTTTGATATGTAAGGTGCCTTATAGAAGAGCTCCTTAATTAGGCCATAAATACCATAGCTACAGTAGTCTCTCTCGAGTACTATAATCGTCTTCACCACAGCTAAACACCCCATTACCATAATCCTCTCTCTTATACACACATGCAGACATTTATTAACTCCACAATGCTATGGGAGGTAACATAAAGTATGTAATTATGATCATCACTCATGCTGGCAGCTAAAACAGGGCCAAGCTCACCGACTGCAGTCTGTCTGTGAGTTCCCGTCTGCGGTTTCTGCATTTGGCAGCAGCCAGCTTGTTTCTCTCTCGACGAACACGCCTCTTTTCCTCCTCCTCAGGTGTTAGCTAGGATGAGAGAACAAAAATGGATTAGGATAAAAGTTTTGTCTTTGTTCCTGAAAATGTAGTCATTTTCTCCAAGCAGCAGTGATGGACACACTGGACAGGGCAGTCGGGATATGGTTGTTTTAAGGGTAAAATTTGGCAGTATCTTTTATCAGTAAGGAGTAAATTCCCTAAATTACATTAAATAAGCCTCAGTTGCATCACAGTTGATAGATGTACTGTAAGTTGTTTGTGCTCTCCTCCCACACAGCCCTCTACACTGGTATGGCCTTTCCCTGTTAAGTAGTTTTGTGCATATGAGAAGGG
>OMNN01051625.1:0-23363 GCA_900302755.1 Chromis chromis | reverse complement strand
GACAGGCTGCTGGTGCATGCTCTGCATTCCTCAGGTGTTGTCAGCATAGCTTGCTCAGTAATTACCTCTCTGTGAAAACATGCACAAAGCCACACTTTACTAGCAAACCAAAGGGCAGCAACCTGGAAAGGCTGTTTCTGGGAGACGTCAGAGATAGATGGGAGTGCATTTATACGTACATTTAGGCATAAAAGGAGCTGGAATGGTTATATGAAAAAGCATGAATGCACCAACGCAAAAAAGGACATGCATGCTGCATAGCTACAGATGCAGATTGTGGTTGTGTGAGAGTCAGCAGCTTCGTTTATGCAGCAATCCATCTTCCCTCAAGGATATGGGCAGATTGGGTAATGATTGTAGCCAAGCAGAGCATGGCATGTAAATATATTGGTAAGATGCAGATGTAAAGCTGCAAAGATGGTGGTGAGCCTTCATACACAGAATGTTTTACTAACTTTGAATACAGGGAGTTGATTTCGGTCATCCTCCCTCTGCATGCTGGATTTCATCATTTCTTTTTTCTAGTCAGATGTCATCGCTTTCATCACTGACACTACTGTCAAAGAAAAAGCAGGTTCTCCCTGTCTGGGAACGCTTCTCTCCCCCCTCTCTGCTCTCCCTCCTTTACCCCCGTTCTGTCTCCTTGGCTGGCTCACTGAGAGCTGAGGGATTGTGTGCAGATGTGCCTGGAGAGAGGCCAGCCTCCTCTGCCCTGGGAGAACATGTGGTCTGGGAGTGTTTACGCTGGCACTCTTTCAAGCTGTCTCCCACACAGCATGCTGGTGTCTGTCTCTCCTGGATAACAATGCTCGACCCTCCTCCCACAAAAGGGGCATTCTCAGGTTGAGGTGACACCGGCAGTCGTGTTGGTTCACTGTGCTGACAACTGGGACAGACAGTAAGTGAACAAAAAGCGAGACAAATTTGCAGGCATCACAGACGTTTTCCAGTGAACTTGAAAATGAGCCTTATTGAAATACAGGGCTGCAAAACAAAGAAGAAGAAAAAAAACTTAAAATACTACTATGCTATTTCTCCCCTAACTTCATTTCTGTTTACATTCTGTTTTCTTGGAGTGAAATGTGCTCGGATTAAACCGATATCCAGACACTTCAGGCATGTTTTTCACAGATTCTCCACATACTTCACATTCTCCCCTGTGATTCAGGCTCTGGGTAAACATCTGTAAGCTGAAAACCCCTGAAAGGAATGCTTATTCTTAACACTAGAGGCAACAAGATTACTGTCAGTTTGTGCAGCGGGAAACACACACCTGTTGCTTTAGTGCCTGATTAAAAAACCAACAGAAAAAGGGACACACACTGAATGATATTATACACTTGCAGAAAGAGGAATTTATTAACATTTCAGGCACAAATTGGCCGCAGAAGAGGCAAATATCCTCTCAGGTTCTCTTTTTAACCTAATGCCTCTTTGATCAGAGGTTTCACAGAAGGTGCATTATGTAAAATCCACCAAATATTGCATCAAATTGCTGGATTCTTATTATTTTGTTAGTAAGTGAGATACAGCCTGTGTGTCTCTCTGTATTGTAAGTATTCAGTGCCCCCTGCAGGTTTAGATGGTCTATGAGACTGTAAAATCATCTCTTCACAACTTTAGAGATCAATTTCACAAACATTGCATGCTGTTTGTGCTGTTAACGGATGTTATTTTATTTGCAATGTGGAGGTTATATTAATAAGACAAATCTTTACTTTTCTCTGAAGAAGTCTAAACCAGTTAAAGTGTCAGAGGTCACCTATATATTCTTGTAAGTACTATTTTTTTCTGTTCATATTAAATTTCACTTACAGATCTTTAAAAAATCCCTTGAGATTACTTGAAATATCTGTAGCCTCATTTCTGACTAAAATGGTCATTTTTTGTTATAATAGATGGGAGTAATAGTGAGATGGAGCCTTTAACTGAACTAAACTGATTTATTTATTTATTCAATTAAATCAATTACAAGCATTTTTAATATAAATACACATTTGCACTATTGCACAAGCTCATGAGAAAACATGTAGCAACATTCACTTCATAAGAATAATATTCATTTGTCGTGTTTGTGCACCACTAGGGGGCAGGATTTAGTGAGGAATGCAGAAGTTGGAGACCATCACTGCACATTGCACTGTATCACCTCATGTTTGTAGGTTTTGACCTGCAAACTAGATGCAAATCTGCAAAATGAGATTTATGTTTAAAAGGTATGAAATTAATAACTTATAATTATTTATTCTACATATATGAAGTTGAAGATGGCCTAATTGTAAATGATGGGGAATATACTTAAAAACAGGTGTTATGTTCAATTAGCTGATTGAAATTGTGGAGAGGCAAATAATAAAAAAATAAAAAAATGTGTAGAAATATTGAGCCAACATGGCTGATCTGAGAGCCCCAGTTGCAGCTCCACCTCTCTCTCTCGCTCTCTCTCTCTCTCCCACCTCCACGGTTCAAGAAAAAGCCCGTGAAATAGGAGAAAAGGAGGTGTGTTGGAGCATGCGCAGACGGGGGGGTCGTCGCTTAGTTATCCCATATTTGAGGAGTCGGGCGTTACGTCACGGGCTCGTCCACGGTGCTGGGGCTTGAGAGCTATTGACCATCCACTCATGCAGACACAAGCACGGGGAGACACGGGCGCTCCGACGGCAAGAAAAACGCGTTTACCTTTTCGTTTTCCTCTCTCCCACTTTGCCACGGAATGAGCTGAGCGGAGCCCGGGCGACTTGCAGGGGCTTCTTCTGTTACGACTGGACGGATCCCGGTGTTTGGCATGGTGTGGTGAAGCACGGAGCCCACCGACACGCAGAAGGTTCCACGGTGCATCATGTTTGGATGCCGATAATCAATTAGAAATATACATGAGCGTGCTGCTGCATCGCCTATAGCCTCGCCGGGCGCAGATTTGTTGCAGAAGCCCCCCCGTGTGAAGCGACCACCGTTGCGGGGCTGAGGGTGCAGCCGGACGGACAATCGCACACCAAGGACCCGCTGAGGAGAAGGGTTCGGATGAGGTGCTCGATCGGGCTGCTTGGTTCCAGAAATCCAGCCAACTTTTCATCTATTCCCTTCTAACAGCGGTGCCGTCGGAGAGGGGGGGGCATTGCTCCGGAGATGGCGATGAGGTTGCTCTACTTGGGATTTATACTCTGCTCGGGGATCGTGTCTCCTAACGGTGCAACCGTAGGTAAGAAAGCCTGTTGTTGTGTTATCTTGCATTGTGATACTCGGGGAGAAAGCATGAGCCACTTTCACCCCCCTCCTCCTTTCCTGCATCAGGGCCCAGAGTTGGAGCCAACACCGCATAAATATTCTGTTCTCCATGATAACACAGCGGCTCCCTCACAGCCACGCATCGATCATGATAGGAAAGGCTTGAAATCGGAGAAACCAGCGTACAAATATTGTTGTTTTTGGCCTTCAATAGGAAATGTGTCTGCGTTGTGTAGCGGTGCTCCAGTGTGAGCGGGCCTCCCTGTGAGGATAGCGCACACTGAGGTTATTCACTGCTGGAATATTCAGCAGGTAAAAGGCAGCAACACATGCATGAGCGACCTATTTAAAAAAGAAACTGCATCATATCTGATTGACTGCGACAAAAACACCAATAAAAACTCCTCATGTGTATTCATTCTCAGCTGATGGCCACAATTCAAGCCAAACCTGCTGCTTCTTCTTCCAATTCACAAAAAAAGAAACAATCAGCACGCTTGACTTTCATATCAAATCTGTGGGATGCGTTTGGTTCAGATCAGCTTTCATGTTTGTTTTCAGTTACTTGGCGCACATGAAAACAACAGTTGTGTTCTGCTGGCTCTTAATGGCACGGCTTGTCCCGACGTGCAGCGTCAGTAAACTGCCTGGGAATCACGGTTTTATTGGTGACAGCCAGGTAGCTCCTGTCTCACGGTGAAGTGAATGGAGCTCCTTGATTCTCCAAATCCCCGACTGCAATAATGAGGCATCAAACGCACCATTGCTTTTGTGACAGTATAATGCAGACCTGTTGATTTTACTGTCGGGAAGGAGGAAAACTGCACATTTCCTTTCCCTACAAATCCATCTTCTTGACTTTTTAAAATGAACTCACATTAATGCGTAAAAAGTCATGCACGAGCACCAATGCCAAGTCCAGCTGTGACCTGACTGCACTGGATAAATAATTGCTGTTCATTTCACTTCCAGAGAGTAAAGTAACCCTTGAAAAATCTTAATTTTTGCCTCAATCTCTATGTCAGAAGATGTTATATAAGTTTCATTAGAGTTTGGTGGAGGGAGAGCCATAGCTGAGGTTACATACAGGAGAAGGGAAGCTCCTCCCCCCCTCCTCCATCAGTATGTAACATCTGGACACAGGGAGGCCATTAATCCAACTTACTGAAAGGGTGGGAGGGTGGCTAGAGAGCTGGGGGTGAGGGAGGGTGAAGCCAAAAAAAAAAAAAAAAAAAAAAAAAACTTCACCAAGAGTCAAGTCTTGGAGTTGACACACAGTTACATCACAGGGAGATGGAAGCGGTGGGATGTATGTGAGTTATGTCATTAGTAACAGTTGATTTACCAGCGTCCCATTGGAGGATCAGAAGGGAGGAAGGAGTGAGTGGATACCAAAAATTAACTTAATTAATAGATAGGTCTCTTTGATATTGATCTTCAGTGTTGATTAGAGTTTATTATTGTGGCACTTCATCTTTCAGATTGCCTAGACTAGTCCACCACTGTACTTGGAGCCTTCTAGTTCTTGTGACTTCATGAGAGAATATGAATAAACCAGAACACAATTTGAATTGAAGCTAGCTTCTGATGTATGATTGTTTCATTAGTGGTTTGAATTATTTGGATTACCAAATATCTCAGTAATAATTGGAAAAAAAAAGGCCGGTCACAGTTTATAAAGCCCAAAGTGACATATTCAAATCGCTTTATTGTTCCATATATCGACCCAAAACCTAGATCTGTTCATTTTACACTGACAGTAAGAGCAGAAGAAGCAGCAAATTTTAACATTTGAGAAGCTGGATTGTGAAATGTTTTGCATTTTATTCCCAAAACTAAAACTTGAGATGAAAGATAAAAAGATGAGTCAGTCATCAGACATTTCATCGGGAGCACTTGTGATCAAAAATATTACAGAATTCTAAAGTTTCAGCTTCTTCATTGTGAAGATTTGATGTTTGTCTCGTGATGCTTCTTGTTGTAAACGGAGCATCGATTGGCATTCAGAAGATCACAGTTAGAGTTTTTTCACCATTTTCTGTTAATTTATAGGGCAAGTGATTGATCGAGGAAAGATTTGGCAAAATAAATGATAATGGAAATGAAGTTACAACCCGAATCGATTAAAATTGTCGTTGATTAATTGGTGGGCAACTGATTAAACGGTCGACTTATCGTTTCAGCTCTAGTTATCGTTACAGTCACTGTAATGGGGAATCAGATGGGTTATCATTTCAGCAGTGTGATTTCAAGACTTGGCTTAAAAAAACAGTCTTTCTTTGGTTTTGAATCGCACACATACCACATGTCATGAGGCTAAATGATACACTGCGGTGTGACTCGGATCTCTACGTACAGTTAGAAAGCATTCTGAGCGTGCATATACGATCCCGACAACCTTTGGAGGGGGAAGAATCCTGTTAGTGAAATGTTTAAATGTGGGTCAGAGGCTAAAAAGGTTGAATTCCTGAGGAGTCCGCACTCTGTTTGCCTGACCCTTTTAATGGGACCTTTTCCTCAGAACTGTCACTGGAAACATCTGCTGGAAAAATTCAGCATCCTTCATACAAATTCAACAGATAATAGAACTCGGATTGCTCCTCTTCAGCCTTTCCAAGTGGAGGTCACTGGGGAGTGGTTGTTGTAACTCTACGCCTGAGGCTGTCTTTTGACTGCAAACTTATCAGGTGGCACAGATTATCCCTAAAAATGATTTTCTGCCATTCAGAATCTTCACACGCACCAAAAAAAGCCATAGGATTAAAAGAAATATTTGCAGTGAAATATAACCAGGTGTCCAGTCCCGATACATTCTTTGGCTTGATATTTTATATAAAGCTTATGTGCAGGTGTTTTGCATTTCGCTCCTCTGAACCGAGTGAAAATATTCGTGAAATGATGATAGCAGACAGTGGTATTCTTGACTGTAGTCGGCGGAAAGATCCCCTTTTTATCCCTCGACTTCCTGCGCTGCATTGCAATCAACTGTGACTAGAAGGTAAAACCAGATTAACATAAATGTCTTCAGTGTTGTTGCCCACATACTGAAGGCGTGAGACCGCAGTGTTTGTTGACTGTGAATAGCAGGGGTGTACTGTAATTGGTGTTTTCTGCAAGCTACATCACTGTTTATCCTGTTTAGCTCCTAAGACCCCAAAAGGAATGGATTGGCTTTAACCAAATAGAGTGTGTGGGTTTGTGTTAATTCCGCTCTGTAAGATTTGCTGGGTTTTTGATTAAATCAGGCCCTCTAGGCTTTTTAGTTTCTGTTCCTTTCCAATGTTAATATGGTGACGTCTCTGAGAAATTAGATTTTTTTTTATTTGAACATGCGGAACATGAGCAAAACACATTTTAGTAATAAAGACTGAGCTTTTCGAATGTTGCAAAGATTAGAAACTTTTGCTTTACATCTGGCACAGCTGGGAGAATGCTGGGTTTTGTTGCTCCTGTTTTTATTTGATGGTGAACTCAACACTTGATGCTTCAAGTTGACCACCCAGGAGACTTTTCAGCTGCGGATCTTTGCGTGTTGCTTCACCAGCTCACGCGCACGTACGCTCAGATGTCGGCAGTGATGCTAGCTTAGCGCTTGACTGGAGAATCGATTGATCTTGGCGACTCTTGGCTGCTTTCACACCTGGTCAGAGGAGAGGATCAGATATATGGAGATAAGATTTCAATTTCATGGACTGCTGCAACGTGTGAAAGCTATTTGCTTTAATCAAAGTCACGGCGCTTGGTCTCATTGGATTGTAAGTGCATGTGTAACAAACTTTTATGGTGTTTGTGGCAGATATCGACACAAGTCATTGTAAACAGTACTTGGAATGTCAAGTGCTATTCAAAAAAAATGTTTGTATTTGTACCAGGAGTTCAGTAAACTCTTGTTTTGTATAGCTACTAAAAAATGTGTTACTTTTTGATAAATATGACACTTTTGAATTTGCTTAGAACCTAAGAAAATATCACTGCTTGTCGGATGAGGCCCAAATTTCAGGGATTTTCTCATACTGTTGTAGATATCAATTTAATTTCTGTGCATGGGTATGGATAGATATCTCTGAATAATAATAATGATGATAATTAGAACCATAATCGTAACAATAATAATCATAATTTTGTGTATTTAGTCCCTTTTAAAACAATTTACAAAGCATTTTACATACAATTTAAAAAGACAAGCAACAGTTCAAGAATATAACAATAAAACACAATGAAAGACACTAATACAGGCTGTAAAATCAGTAAAAGCAAGTGTAAAAGAGTGAGTTTTTGAAAGTAAGACAATGTGTTAACTCCTCCAGGAGATC
The DNA here is from genome assembly GCA_900302755.1 of Chromis chromis. Classification (NCBI taxonomy): domain Eukaryota; kingdom Metazoa; phylum Chordata; class Actinopteri; family Pomacentridae; genus Chromis; species Chromis chromis. The sequence goes on along the minus strand of OMNN01051625.1, from coordinate 15,825 downwards.
ATTCCACAACTTAGGGGCCCGAAAATAAAAGGTTCAGTCACCTTTACTTTTAAAGTTTGAGGGAGGAATGGGCAAGCGTGACCTACCAAAGGATCTCAGGTTGCTTTTCAGCTTGTAGGAGGTCAGAAGGTCGGCCATATATTCTGGAGCTAACCCTGTACAAGCCTTAAAATGATCATTAGACTGTAAACATCTATTCTTAAACAGACTGGAAACCAGTGAAGTGGGTTGTTTTTGTTCTCTTCTGTTGGACCAAGTTATGAGTCTGGCTGCACCAATTTGAACTGACTTAAGTTTATTGAAGTTTTGTTGTGTGAGGCAAGAGAAGAATGCGTTGTAGAAATATAACAGAATACATGAATTACTGTTTTCATTTTTGAAAATATTTTATCTGGCAACATGATTGGACAACAGGATTAATAGACTGACATGGTTATCAAAGATGGTTAGGAGTGTTAGAAGGGAAGGCACCAGCATGGAGGGAAAAGTAATTCTGTGTTTTTTTAATGATATCACCAAATGGCAATGGATCAAGAGCGGAGCCCTGTGGAACTCCATACTTTAGCCGACCAGGTGCTAATGGATAATTCCCAATTTCCACCCTAAAAGATAAGGATAGAACCAATCTAAGAGCAAATCTGAAATGCCAACCCATTTTTGAAGACATTTAATGAAAATACTATGGTCAGCAGTGTCAAACGCTGCAGATGAATCGAACAGGAATAAAACAGCTGCTAAGAGAAGATTAGTTAAAATCCTAATCCTGACCAACTTTAAAACCTGAATAAAGCTTCTCAGAGAAACCTTTACTATTCATTGAAAAATTACCAGTTCTGCAAGGAACAACAGTTTAGAGATTGTCCAGAAATGATCGAGAATATCTTGGAATAGGTTTTTAAACCAAATGTTGTATTACTGCTGTTTTAAAATGAACAGGAATACGTCCAGATGAGAGTGAGGAGTTAAATAATGTCACCAGAAACTGACAAGTTATGAGTTTGTTTGTTGGAATTTTGTCAAGAAAACAGCAAGAGAGTTCTTCGTTTAGGCAAAGGTTTCAGTTACATTTTCAATTGTTCATTTTTCAAAGGAGGTTAAGGCCTTTTCTTAAAATACAATGGCACATAACCAGTTAGATGTATTCTGTGGTTCCCAAGAAAACCACCCAGACTGAAGGCTGTTGTCTATGACTTAAACTGTGTTTGTCAATGTCCACAGATTTAAAAGTAAAGTAAATGGCAAAAAGCAGAGTTGTTCTCTTATTTGTGGGATATTCATACCCTGCACACTTTAATTTACCAGTACAACCTGTTCATTAGATGAGTTAAGTCTTCCACGCTGGCACTGTAGCATCAGCTGGCCTAAAGAACATCCATGACAAGTTGCCATCTTTTTGTTTCATAGTCAAGTTTCATGATCTTACCACTGAACAAAGGGGTCATCTGTTAAGATGTGAAGTGGATGACAACTCATTTGTGTATTGTTTATGAGTCATTCCTAGCAATTATTGAGCCAGTAACATTCCTCTCTCCTGCCTCATTTAGAGTGAGTCTAATGAGGGATTCATAGCGATCCACGCACACTGAATCACACAAACAACCATCCTCCAGCTCAAGTAAATACTCTTGTTTAGGAACATGGTATGTTTGTTCCCTGTTCCTACCTTTTTCCTGGTAGCTTCAAAGGACAGAAGCAAGCCCACATTTACAATCATCTGAGTTGCAGTTGAATGCCTCAATTTATGTGGTCCGGCCTTCATTTTGTGGCTCCCATGTTCTGTTTTCATAACAGCTGAATCTGGGTTGACTTTTCCCCACACAGAGCGGTGCTATGCAGAGACTACAGGGTGAGTGTGGAAGACCTCTGCTCTGGCGGCATCATGAGCCTATTTACATTTATCTTTCATGCTCATCAATCACACTCATTCAATGTATGTCTTTTTTACTGCGCTGCATTTTACTGCTTTTGCCTGCGACGTCCTGCAGAGCCTCATCAGGTTACCTCCGAGGTCAAAGCTGAACCCTTTTGTTGTGCAGTGACACAAAAACAAGGCTTTCAGGCACTAGAGTAGGTACTCACTCAAACTCAGTCCTCTGCTGTTTATGCACGTTCAACCTCTTTGAAAATGGCTACTACGGTTTAGAACGTGAATAGCCTATGGATATTATATGAGCACCGTGAGCTGAGTTAAGTGCCTCGATGCTTGGCTGTGACTTGGCTTGCACAAAGCTAAGTGGTTGTTTCCACTGGATGGGCGCTGCACAGTGTGGCCATTGAAGAAGTTGCTTCAAAGGCTGCAGCAGTTGCTAAATTAGGGCCTTACATTAGATGGTGTTCGTTACACTTTTATCCATTCTTGCATATTTGAGTGTCCTGCACATTCTACCCACTTACACCTAAAAGGCTCTGAGTTTGCTAAAGAAAAAATAATATCTGAATAATTAATAAAGTGCACAGATTCTAAATAACAACCTCTCTTTGCCCTCATTCTCTTCTCCCTGGTCCATGTTTGGTTTTAATTGTTGCTTGGATTCTAGCTTTGAGCACAGAGAAATCACTTCAAACTTGACCTCAGGGTTCTAATTACACACTGTAATCGAGTTGCTTTTTTATTTTTTCCACTCCCTGCGTTTCACAATCCTGGACCCTTAAAGGGTAGAAGTGATGGATGATGAGAAACAGTCCAGGTTTCATTCCTACTTTCTCATGTCACTGTCATTGCACCCGGCAGGACTACGGAGACCCAGAAATCCCATTTACTTATTCATTCAAGTCATTTCACTTTCCCATTTGTACTGTTATCTTTTAACAGCATTTAATAGAATCCATGCTCTGTTGCTCAGCCTCAAAATGATCCACAAGGGCATTGGGTTGGGTTGAATATGTGCTCAGTGTTAGAGGCTTGTGCTTGTGAGACGAAAAGTACATTTCATACATTAAATTGTTTGGCGAACATTCGAGTTGAGTCTGTGTGTCTGTAGCGGACAGTCATTGTGATGGTGGTGTGGTGTTTTTTGTTAACTAAACCAAACTTGCAGTACATATTGCAGCCAAATGGAACCATCTCTCACACTTTGTATATTAACTCTCTGGCAGTCTGGCAGCAGAGAAGAAACCAAGCAACAAGTACTTTCCCCCTGAATTCAAAAGCCCGAGCTGTTTGGTTTCTTTTAGAATCGAGCTGTTCGTCTGTAACAGATTGTCTTTTTTCAGGCAAAGCTATACACATGAAACCAATTAGAAGGTGCTGGAATGTGCTGCATGGATCTGGAGTTGATCTGTAGAGCACGGATGGCCATATTGAGACAGACAGATCTGGTGGAGGGGGGGAAAGTGGGTCACTGTTGCGTCGCAGCTGGTGATGGTGTCTGGAGGCCTCCATCATTTTGGCTGCTGAATCGGTGCCACAAGACTATTTACTCACCACCTCATCCTGTTCCACCACCACAGTGTTCCTTTTGACCTCTGAGATTGCTTTGAATTTTTTGGGTTACATAAAAACAAAATGACACTTCCTTTCCAATTCCTCCTTGCATATGAAGGGACTTTTTTGTTCCTTTTATTTCAGGAGGGAAGTTTCTATAAGAGTCGGGCTCTGTGTACATTTATGCGTTGCTCATTCGCTCGTGTTTAATGCCTTTTGCCATGAACAGTGCTTGGGGGAAATTCAGAGCGCACTGTTTGAACAGTGCAGAGCTCCAGTGGCCCTGCATAAGGAAATACAGTGTGTGCTCCATACAACTGGCAGTATGCTCAAAGTCAAACCAAGTCAGCCAACTGGAGCCTGGGCATCCACATACCAGGAAGTAACTCGGTGATTTATGGCATTATGTGTATGTCAACTTGGGATTTAAACATTTGTTCAGTAAATCTTTTAATGACAACACCACGGAGGAGCTTGTAAGTCAGTTCAGCTTCTCCTAGGCAATCATCAGCCCATTATTCTCCCCTCAGAGCACCAAAAAAGGGCAAGTGTACTTGTTGAATTATAGCAATTAAAAAAATAAATCCCATGTCTCTGTTTCATGCTACTCAGTCCATGTAGAGTTAGGTTTCATTGGCACAGCTCATGACTTCACAATTATTTCTCGGAAGTTGAATTCCAGTCTGATTTCTAAATTTGGCACAAACTTTCCCATTTAGTGTCCTTGAATTTCTCCTTATCCAAGTAAGAGCTTGGAATCCATTGGAGGAAAAAAAAATTAATTTGAGTAGAAACACTAATCCCGTTTCTGGACAAATACTCAAGACATTTTCACAGAGTACTGGCCTCCATTTTTGGGCTTATTGTCGTCTCAATGACTTTCTCAGCATTCATATTTAATGCCTTTACCATATCGCTCTCCAGTAAAGATATTTTAAATGATATACACTTCCAGGGCAACAGATTGTAACTGCATCAGGGTGACAGAAACACACATTTTGTTTTTTGCGGAAGACAGCTGTTTTTAGAACGTGCTTTAAAAGCAGACAGCCAAATAAAGATTTTTGTGCATCGTGGAGTTTCTGTTCAGAAATAGATTTTCCAATAGAGCTTTCAAAGTTGCTTTAACGGAGCAATGGTGTGAAATTCAAAACTCTTGAGGGTTTCGACTAAGGCTGCGAAACTTTGTTTTCTCGTGTTTCTCTCTAATTAGGTGCATTTTTGCTCTAATAGAGACCCACAGGATGGTTGTTTTTGTCAGGTTATCTTAATGTGGAAGGGATGTGTTTTTCATGTCTGATCTTTTTAAAGTTACAAGCAACAGAAGGGGAAGTTATTCTTTTTTTTCTCTCAGAAATCTGATAATCCTCTTGTTTTGTGATTAGGATATTTTACTGCTGTGGGATTTCCTACCGTTTAGTCACAGCAGTGTGATCAAGTTGCCATTCAGCTGTGGCAGGAAATGCTTCACTTGGAATGGCATTATCAGGCAAGAACTCTTTTGGAGGCGAGCACACTGGGCTTAAAGAAGTTCATGTAAGCAGAGTATGTACCTTGATTCAATGGGATTGGTGTTTGCTGCCGGTCCGATCCCAGGAGACAAAATAAAGGCCTTTCTTATTCCCTTTTGTAGGTAAAAAGACATGAATGCTTTAACATCCCGGCCTGATTTGGACCCCCCAAAAATTGTCAGCATTTTGGCAGTAACTTTGGAAAAACAGTGACTTTGCAAACTGAATTAACAATTCACATCTCTGTTAGAGATATTTCAGTGGGCTTTGAAAGAGTACTGCTGAAGGGGAGGGCTGCCAGTCTTTCCCCCAGTCTCCAACCCCTCCTCAGCCACAACCTCCAATTAGGCTTAGAGGTTCTCCCCTCTGCGGTCATTTCATGCTGGTGTGTAAAGCGATGATAAAATTAGAACCCACAATGTTTTATTTCCAGTTTTATGCCCACTCATAGGGAACAACTGGTTCAGCCCAGCTGGTTCACACAGGGACCAGAGAGTCTGAGGGAATGCCTTGATATAGCAGAGGGTTCAATGCTTTCAGTCATTGCAGCTCAGGGCCCAGTCAGTATGGCTGCTGCTTAGGTTGTAGGTTGTTGAGGCAGATTAAATGGCAACATATAAGGACGGGCAAATCCTGTGTATTTACCACCAGCCCGAATGCACCAGGACATTGGTAAACTGAAAGGAGGCAAATCTAACAACTTGGCCTCGGGCCAGTTCGCCTCCCTCTCATTCCTTCACCGAGGGGTTGGGTGTGTGCATGTTGTCTTTACTGAGTCAGTGGTCTCGTCCATGCCTGTACAGCTCTCTATCTCATTCTCAAATTTTACATCCTGTCATATCTTTATGACATTTCATAGACTCTGGGGTATGATGTCTCAAAGCTGAGTTAAAATCTTATCCTATTGCATCACTTGATTTTTTTTCTAAGCCTTGCGCCTGCCCTTGTGTAAACATTAGACTGGGGATATAGCCGTGCATTTTAAAATCCAGCACTCTGTTTTATTCCTAATCTCCTCAAGTATCCCCGTGTTATTCATATAATGACAATACTGTGATTTGATCCCTGCAACCCTTTAGCTTCTGATTGTATGCACAAAAAACATGACACTCACACGTCCTATTGTGTTACTTACACATACACTTCGCTGTCACATGAAAAAAGACCAGGGTCTAAACCCTTTAGTCTGACAGTCAAAGGGAACGTGATTGCAATGATACACTAGCCTCATGCTCTCTTGTGATTTCAGTCACATCCCAGCCCTCTTGCGGTGCACCCCACCACCACCCACCCCAAACACCTCCCTGCCTGCCAAGTACATAGGGAGGCAAGTCATCCAGGGCGAGCGAGGGCTCAGTCTCTGCAGAGAATCACAATGAGACCTTTGGTGCTGTCCTTCCTGGAGCAATGCTGCACAACAGTACAGTAACAACAGCCTACTCACTGAAATTGGCCATTGTGGTCTGCTTTTCATTGTGTGTGGCATTTTTTGACGATTCACATAAAAGAAAGCATTTCCCTTGTATATATCTGGCAACCTATTTTCATTCCTCTGTATACTGAGGGAAAAATGTGAACCTAGAATTTCAGTTTTCTCCATTTTAACTGGTTGGATTTTAATTTGGCTTTTTTCATGAAGGATTCGGTCATTAATGACAATGAAAACATACTTTCTTTGTAGTATTTTTTACCATTTGTTTAATTTAAAGGGCCAGTTCAACTAAATTATAAAAAAAAACTAGGTCCCTGGTGATGTGTAGCCTTGCATTCCCTATAGATGAATAGAATTCCACTTGTGGTGCTTGAAGCTTTTAAACCTAATCTTTAAAAATCTTAAAGAAATCTGACCAGTTTTCATTCAATCTGCTTTCCATTGAAAAAAATTGTCCATATGAAAATTGATAAGGTAATAGCTTTTCAATGCAGCGAGCAGGCTAATTCATTTTGCCTCCCAGCTGAATTGCGGTAGAGGCAGAAATCCCAGGGAAAAAAAACAACAAGAAAATTATACTAAAACTATCTTTATAGCTAGATACCACTTGAAGTAAGTGAGAAAATGTGTTTCCTCTTTTGTAATTTGGATGAAATGACCCTAAGAACAATTTTTAAATAAGCGGCAGATTCGGCGTTGACAGGCCGATGCGGCGCTGTGAAGGTAGAGCTCCATTTGAACAAGTTTTTTTCTCCAAGTTAAAGCATGTCAGCAGTGTCAGACCACTGACGGGTCGTGAGCGTTGCTGTGGTGCTGCCCGCCTGTGGTACACCTCAACAATCTGTGCTGACTGGCTGCCCAGAACTACCATGCTCTGCAGTTTCCCATGGGTCAGATGGTGATTGAATGCCCAGTTATGTCTTAGCCGTGACACATGAAAGAGCCTCTGTGGTGAGACTTGAAAAACACCTTAAGAGCAATAAAAAATTAAAAAAAAGCAGAAAGAAATTAGATGTCCGTAAGAAGGGAAACAACAAACAAACCCAGAACTACAAGGCACCACTGTTGGTTACAAACTTTTTTTTTCTGGATAGAGTGCGCCTGTGGGTCTTTTGATACAAAAACATCATTGTAAACTTGGGTTGACCTTTCCATGATGCTTTGCCCCTCTGAGGTAAAAATCTTTGCTGCTTGAAGTTGGAAATTTCCTATGCAGATTCCACACGGAGGAGAATGGCTGTTAAAAAAAATGCTGAGAAACAGAAACACAACAAATTCAATAAAACGTTCGCTTTCATGCTGGAATTTCTTAGACTGGTGGCGTGAGGCCTTTCTTTTTAACTGTATTTGTGATTTGAAAGCATTTCCAGGCGCAGTTGCTTTTTCGTGATGACACATCAGCTTTTCCCTGCTTTTTTTTTCTTTTTTCCAGCTCCCAAACTCGATGACCAGCCTAAGACTTGCAGCTCTAAGCAGTTTGTATGTAAGGACCAGGTGACCTGCATCTCCAAAGGTTGGCGCTGTGATGGGGAGAAGGACTGTCCAGATGGCTCAGACGAATCACCAGATATCTGTAAGTATGCCTACATGAAAAGCTACTAAATCTGTCTCCCAGCAGGCCGCAGTCTTCAGCTCTCGTGTGCTCTCCAAGCTGTTCAAAGCAATGAGAGTTATTACTAGCTTTACTCAGCTTTTGTCTTGAGATATTTAGCTCTTTTGCAAATGATGAACCTTTTTAAAAAATGTCCTCGCACTTTCTTCAGGCACGTGATGTTATAAGGCGTCAGAATTAAATTACTGCCTCTAAGTGGCTTCAAGAGACAACAGCACAATGTTCAGACAGTTTAATTTGGGCCTGAGTGAGGAGGCAGGTTATGCCCTTTCTACGAAGGACGCTGCTCGGCTGAATTATGGCTCTTATTATGCGGCCGTGTTTAGTCTGCATGTTCGGGGATGTGTCTGCTCTTGTCTGGACTCTTGCGGGATCTGTGCAGTCGCAGAGAGTCTTGTCCCAACTGCTCGCATCTGTCAGCCTCCCTCTCCATAAACTGTGCCTGGTAAAAGCCTTCCCTCTGTTTATATGCAGGCACTAATGGTGATTTTACTGTCTGCATGCGCCACACCTTACATCTGTCATGCCACAAGTATTCTCACTATAGTCTGGCACGCAGAGACAAGCAGCTGACACCCAGCGTTAAGGGGCTTGTTATTGTGGGTAAAACACAATTAAGTATTAACACATAGCACCAGGGACTGAAAAAATGTGAGATCGCTGAGATGCATTTTGATGCTGCGGTCACTGACGCATAAAATGCTAAATGTGAGTGCTGAAATGGAGAATGTTGAATTACTTGGTAGAGAAATTTCCCTTAATTTTCTGAATTAAGTATTGAAATGATTTGAAGATAAACTTTCAAACATTTGGCAAATCGAACCTAAAAATATTGGTGAAGCTGAACAGAAAATAATAAACTTAACTCTCTTTCAGTAAGTTTAGCTGTAAATCACAGAACTTGAGGAGTTTTATGTAAGTGTGCCCCAACTGATTTATTCAAGCAAGCCGTGGTCATTCAATTTCCTCCCTTTTCTGCTAAGCAATTGAACTGAGTGAGTTTTCCACAGCACTTATGTAATTTGGTGACATAGACAATGGTGTGATTCATCTTCTGCAGGGAGAGATGGAGAGCCGTGTTTCACCAGAACATCAAGATATGTTCTGCTCAATTACCCACTTTCCACGGGCTCTGCTCTGTCGTTTTTACCTTTAGTTAAGGCGCTTCTCTGTTCGTGTTAGTTTTTTTTGATTCAGTCATAATAAATATCTCTTACTGCAATTAATGCACTTTCTCTCTGCACAGCGCCGTGTGTTTGCAGTCTAACAAGCACAGTCAGAGGGAAGGCGCTTTTTAAGTATCACAATGAAAGGCAGCCAGGCTGTGATTTTATCCACAGTCGTTTAGTTGATCCATCCATTAAATTTGAGTAGTGTTTAGACTGGAGGGCTGCAGATAAAGCTACAGAGTTGAATGGGCCCGAGCCAGCATAGATGGAGACAGGAGAGCTTGGAGGAGTATGACTGTGGAGGTTATTTAAAATCCTCCTCTGACGCAGAGGAATGGAAAAGTCTTTTTCTCTGTTTCCCTTCTTTTCCATTCATGGGGTGAAACAGTTTGCAGGTCATCGGCCTGCTTACTCCCCTACTGGACAGCATCATGAGAGGCAATCTAGCCAGCGAGCTGTAAACAAGGCTGCTTGCAGCTGAGCCTTTGTGGAAACGGTAGATATAAAAGCAGACTTTGATCCGTCTTAAAGGGAGACTGAAATCTGGATCATCTGCAGAAGTTTTGTGCTGATGCAGTTTTTTATTTTGAAAAGTTCAAGGTATCGTCTGTTCATCCACCGATTTTTTTTTTAATCAGCTGCAAAGTTTACAAAAGGAGTTGAACTTTCACTTAAAAAACTATGTTTATGACAGTCAGAGAATTCCAAGAAATTCCCTGCTCTCTCGACTTTTGTTCCAACATGCCCCCAAACCACAGTCTAATTTTGTGTGTTAATGTCGATGTGAAATAGAGTGGTGCACACTGCTATAATTACGACATTATATAGAGTTTAAGTTAATTACTAACTACAGACTGGGTTTGCAAAGATATACTCGGAGAGATATCGCAAGACAAAGACATTTTTCCTCTTTTCTTCCTCCTTTCACTCCTCTGTTCCTCTTACCCTGGCCCAGCCCCCTCCTTCTTGGCTGTACTCTTGTCCTGTTGTGGGATTGCCCCACAGTCTGGCTGTCCTGTAAATCATAGACTGTGTCACTGCAGGCAGTGCTCGCAGCCAACACGGAGCTTTGGTTCTTGAACAGATTTCTACATGATTTGAAAAGAGAGTGCAAAAAAAGGAATCAGCTTGTATTATTCCACTCATCCTAAGGCTTAAGTTTTATCAAAAAACAACAACACATAACTGTAGCTAATTTGGTTGAAGCACCAGTTTCTTTTTTCCCTTGTACCGTGAATGCCACCTGTTTTGTTTACGATGATCATGAATTCACTCGCTGTCAGAGTGCTGGGTGTTGTAAATGTGTGCCTTTTGTCTAGATCTTTGATGTGCACCTCTAGTATCCATACTGCAAGTAGGTGTACTCTTCAGTATCGTACTGTCTGGAGGTCTAATTGCCTGTCGTTTCCAAACCGTTCATCTAGGTTGTAATTATGTTGAGGAGCTAAAGACAGATTTCTGCTACAGTAGCAGGGTTGTAACACTGCATCTCATGAGGCGCTGACATGGTGTGGTTGAAGTTGAGTCCGTGGGGTAAATGTGTTGTGTTAGTTTCATTAATTAAAAGGGGCACTGCAACAGAGTGATGGGGCAGTTCAAGTATGAATGCATGTTTTTATGGATTTGCATGAGTTGTCATCATAAATGGACCAACAGGGGGGTTTGGACAGATTGCCAGCTGTAGGGTCGTCATAGTCCTCAGACCCCCGGTGTGCATCTCCCTCTCGTAGCCCCCGGAGCACAGATAGCCATCAGCAGGCTGCCTGTACAGACTTCTGTCTGCAGGTGTGACCCTGTCATCCTCTCCCAGGGACTGCACTGGCTCCCCCCCTCACTGCTGGGCTTCAGTTGGTTTCAGACAAGTCATTTCACCTCAATTACATACAAGCTTAGGGCTCAGGAAGTGGCTGACATGTGCCCTCAGGACTGGAGTTTACGCTCGGTGCGTCTCAACAATGGTGCTTCGTGCAGGACTGCTGCTTTTCTTTAATGCTCCTGTAGGTAGTTGTTGTAGGTTGTCAGAATTATCTGGCAGAGATAAAGTGTGATGGAGATGGGTTGTTCATAATATTTATGCAAGGCTTTTGTTGCCGAAGGTAAGCAGACCGTGTCCACATAGAACGGATGAGATGTGGGTCAAAGAGATGTGGATTGTTGGTTGTTTTGTGTACATGTAGGCAGCGTTCAGTTGGGTGTTATGTTTTTGCACACAGCTCAATATAAAAGGTTGTTTCTTAGACTGGAATGGTTCACCCATAGCAGGTTAGTAACAAAAACAGAAGCGAATCTATTGAGACTTGGAGCGCTAACAGGGTTCTCTGGCACTCATCGCTATTCTTGCTGCTTTAGATCAGTATCACCTCAGCAGTTTTTTATTTTTCAGTTTTTGGAGAGACAGGGAACTAGCTCTAATGATGTCTTGACATTTTACGACAACAACTAGCAAAAACTTTTGGAGACGATTTTTTTTAGTGTAGTCCTCCAGTGAAATCTTTTTATTTCTTTATTCTTTTGACAACCACAGCTTCAATTTTCTAAGCCACGCTGCTTACAGTTTTTCTTGGGATGCTGTTGTTAAAATAAAAAGCGCTGCGCCGTAACTTTGATTTCATTTCACAGCTCTCTTCAAGCAGTTGCTGTAAAAAAAAAAACACTGACTCCTTCTGTCTGTATGTCGAGTCTGTATGCAATTATGATTCTTGCGTGAACCACATTCATTGTGGTTGAGCCAGCGAATGGGAACAGATGTTTGAATAAGCCTAGCATGTAAGCACTTTCTCCATCACAAGTAGCGCTTGCCATGAAGGAATCCCTTTCAGCATCAAAAAAAACAAAAAAAACCTTATGCAACAATTGTCTGCGCCTAATTCCCTGTTAGACATTTAACCGCTGATTTAGCATGAAAATGTCCACTGGATGACTACAAAGCAGGGGGTGAAATGCATCTCAGTCATGCAAATACGCTTCCCCATGCAGCGTTACCCACCTCCATTCAGGGAGAGAAAATGAGCTGATTACTCAAAGTAGTTAACGGTTGCAAATAATGAGCTGATCCCTGTGCTCACACTGTCAAGCTGTCATTAAAGTGGTCTCCATTGGCTTATAGAGGTAATATGTACTGTTTATAGACACACACACATGTTGATTTGTTTTCTTTGTTGAAGCTAGAAAGTAATTTTGAGGGGATATCCCTTGGAATGCAGCTTCATAATGAAAGCGAGGGACCCTTGCCTGAAGAGGCTAAAGATATTTAATATAACTATAACCAAATCTGGACCCACAAAATCAAACACACACTTCTTACCATGAAACGTTCCTTTCTGTAGACATATTATTTCATGACAGGACAATTTGCTCCAACACACTGCTTAAACTGCTTTAAGTAGTTTGTTTGCTGTGCATGATACTATGAGTACCTCCAAACACGCAACCACACTGTGTCCCTTGGCCCACACACACTCCAGCCCATGTCAGTGCACAGCCGTGACCTGGGGCCGAGCTGGTATGGAGGTCTGACGGGAAGATTGAGTTATCATCTCCGTGCAGCTGCAGGCGTTCGTGGGGCCACACAACAAGGTTATCTGTCCATCTCTTGCCCTTGAGCCCCCCTCTGGACGCTCGCCAGCTTGGTCCTTTGCCTTTGCCCATCTGACTGTCATGCCTCAGCAGCCTCTCCAGGACGACCGAGTAGAGCCGGCTGCTGAGGTGCTGGTGGGCCGGGATGGAGTGATCGGGAGAAGGAATGATTCTACAGAAAAAAGGCCTTTTGTATCTGGGGAAAATGAGCAGATTAGCATTTAGGCTGAGGAGGAAAATGGAAATGGCTTTGTAAGGCTCTGATCCACTTTCTATAGAAGCAGGCTTTTACAGTGAAGCCGGCCTATCGTCTGTCATGTAGCTGTAGTTGCAGGGGGCACCAGGCAGGGGCAAGAGGGTCTGCAGTGGCAGTGGTTAACACACTGCTTCCACAGAGGAAGGAGCAAAGCCCTGTAAATCCCTCTGGTCTGTGGCCCTGAGCCCTCCTCAGCTTCACCAGCCTATCAACAGACCACGAACAGAGGGCTTTCTCACGCCACGCAGGCACCACTTCCCTTTCTCTGCTGTCTCCTCCACACCCTGTCTCCGTCTCTCCATCTTTCTTTATTTCCTACGTCCCTTTGTCATCCTGTGTGTCAAGCGGAAAAAAACTAGACTCAAGTCATCTCTGTTGCTCATATCTTATCTCCAGTCTTTCCTCTTGTCTGCAGAGGTGACTTGGTTTGCTGGCATTCTTCGGGTAAATGTTTTATACAGTGACTGTCTGATGTGTTTGAAGCTAAACAACATACTGTATTTGTCTGTGGCAACACATTTAATAGACTGAAATATTTGAACAAGCAGGTATGCAAATTTAGTAGCTTTGTACTGCTGTTTTACTGAGAGAATTCAGCTTTAAGTAATGCTCCACCCAAGCTTGAAAGTGGCTGTAAAATGTTTACAGCTTTTTACAACACTGGATCTAATTGGATCAAATTAAGGTCAGTTGATTATCTTGGTTTTCCTGGTTTGAAGTTTCTGTGGCGGGAAATGAAACCTTAAAAATGTCTCAAGAATTTTTCCAAAGTATTTGTGACCATAATTTAAATGTCACTGCTGTTGAATCCTGAGCTCAGTATGTGAAAAACACATTGGTTTAGCTTGAAATTGCTAAATTAATTTCAGACTTTTTGCACAGTGTCTTGGACGATATTATGACATGGAAGCAATGTGTTTGTTAGGGTTATGGCACAGTGATGACTTTCTGGAATACACTGATTGTTTCCATGTATACAAGTTTTAAAAATGTGTTTTAATCCAAACTTTTTTCAGCCATTTCTAAGCCTGCATGGGGTTGTTTGATGCTCATGCTTTGGGTAGAATATCACAGTATTATCCAAATGTACCAATTTCTATTTACTGTATAATGTTTTCTTATTATTGTAAAGGTTTTTGCTGCTCTACCAGTGAGAGTCCTTTGTGCTGTGGCTCCCTCAGCAGGGTTTAGCATGACCACGTGCTTGTTGTGCATGCTGTTGTAAAGTGTGATTCCAGAGTGGGGCAGAGTCAGTCAGTGGGCAGGCCGGCCTGTCACCCTGCACAACATATTAATTCGAGCTGACAGCAGACTTTATGGGAGTCAGTCAGGGGCTGCCATGGAACCCAAAGAGCAGGAAGAAACGCAGGCTTTTATGCTCAGGACAAAAGATCGACAGGGGATCTAAATTTAAGGTCATTGCATAACTACAGGGACCGAGGGGTGGGGGAGGGTCGGATGCAGAGCTTGAGGTGTTGGAGGGAAGCTCACATTAGGAGAGGCCGTCTCTCAACTCCGATGTCTAGTGTCCGTCAGACAAACTTAATGGAGCCCACTGCATGCAAGGAATTACTGCACTCTGTTTGAAGGTGACACAGGTAGAGATGCATTATCTAAAAATCTACATTGCACTCAGGGGAGATGTGTAATATTGTCTTTGCACAAAGTCATATTTCTCTCCAAAGGCTGCATGCTGCACTGAGAGTTTCAATAAAGCTCAACATAAGTTCTGTATTATGACTCATAGTTTATAATGTTTTAATCATGATGAGCCCAAGCGTTCATTTCTTGTGTATGTGATTCATAGAGACTGAGAGACAGAGAGTGCGGCAGACTGGAAAAAAGGTTTTCACAATTAAGATCCCAAAGGACACAGCAAGGATATGCTAATATCACTGTTAGCAGATCACATAGTTTAGTGCAATAATATAATCATCCCCACGCTTGCCTCACTTTGAGACCAAAAGATCTTATCTTTGGGTCTCATACAAATCCTATACACTGACTAAAGGCAAGAACATAGGAATTTGTTGCATTAAATGTGATAACGAAAGCAAGGATGACTTTGTCTAGGACACTAAATTCATTAACATATTATATTTTGGAAATGTTTTAAAGGAAAAATATCTCTTTGTTTGTTTATAAATGCTTAACCAGGAAAAAATAGCAATCCCTTTTTATATGCTTTGCAATGTCAGACCTAAAAGAGGACAAAAAATCTGAAATTGAATATTACTAAGGAACATGTGAGCAGCACCAGTTTAGGCGATGCATTTATTTGCAAACACAACTAGAGCCCGACAGATTTTAGATTTTAGGGGCAGGTGTGGATATTTAAAGTGGAAAAAATTCCAATATCAATATATTGTCTGATTTTCTTTATTATATAAAAGCATCAGTGACATACATCACTGGATAATTAATGGACAACGACTCTATTATACTTCCTTTTTAATAAAACTCTAGCAAACTATTAGCAGCTTGCAGTGAAAACACCACTTGACTCTGCACCATGCGCTGCAGACTGTGCTGATAATATTGTAAAAAGTCGGAAATGCTCTGTTGGAAAAACTACTTGACAGTAAACAATTTTCGCATCTTGCTCTGTACAAAAACACTTATGTTAACATACACCGATCAGTCACAACATTATGACCACTGACAGGTGAAGTGAATAACATTGATCATATTGGTACTATGTGGTGTTCTGCTGGAAAACCTTGGATTTTGCCATCCGTGTTGATGAGACTTAGACACCCAAATAAACATTGTCCCAGAACAAGCACACTCCCTCATGCAAATGGCAATCCCAAATGTCACTGGCCTACCCCCACAGGAAAATGCA
>OMNN01051623.1:0-20305 GCA_900302755.1 Chromis chromis | reverse complement strand
CCTAGGGAGAGAAGTAGGAGGAGGGTTAATGGAATGGATGACTCCGCCGCATTAAAAGAGAAGGGAGCAGAGCGATGAGGGTGAGGGAGGAGGAGTCATCAGCATTTCAAAAGAACAGGGCGCAGGGAATGTAGATGGAGCTTTTCTCTGCCATTTCTCACCCTATCTGTTACTGTCCAACACACACCCCACCACAGCACTAGAGTGTGTGTGTGTATATATTTATATGTATGAAAGAGAGGAGTTAATTGGATGAGAGGCAGCTCTATTTAGCCACAAGTCCCAGAGGTGCATATGGGTCAACTTCATCTGAGAGTCGGGGACAACCCTGACAGTCAAATCTGCCCCACCAGAGCAGATTTTCATTGTGCTGTGGTTGATTTTGCAGTCCAAAGGTTCATTCAGCCACAGGCAGCAGAAAAGAGGCTCGTCCCTCGTCATTCTCAGACAACAAACCGCGAGAGCCGTTGTGAAAACCGATACCAGTGTCAAACTCTTTGCCCTCAGGCCCTGGCTTGTTCTGCCCTTCGTATTTAGATGGTAATGCAAAAACAAACAGTGGGGAAAATAGGGAAGTACTGAAAACATGAACAAACTCACATGACTTATCATATGCCAAAATATTCATCCGCATCTCTCAACACAGAGAAGCTGCTGTTTAACTGTTGCTTAACAACATTACACATAACCCGGCACTCTCAATGACACGGCTCTTACACACTGGAACATTTCAAATAAGCAGATCTACATTGACAGATTTTGATATCCAAAATGGTCAGAAGAGAGAAAGTGAGCACAGAGGGACCTTTTATTTCTCTTCATCCATTCAATTTCAATCATTTAGATCAAAAACATTGTCCTTCTTATGTCAACCCAACGTTATGTCAAAAAGTTCAAATAAAAATTATCCACAGATGTTTGCAGATGGGCCTATTACTTCTAAGAGTTTAAATAAAAGAGCGCAGACTGGCTTTGGACTGATGGCATCCATTGGCAGTCACTATGGCTACCCAAACCATCTGTGTTGTGAACCCGTAGAGAGGGGAGTGTCTCAGAAGTAAGTAAATAGGCTAATACAAAAAGTGAATGGCTCAGAAGGGCAGATCATTAGCTGGCCACATCTTGCCATTCTCTGTGTGATACCAGGACTGGAGGGGGGTTGATACATAAAAAAGAAGCCTGATAATATTTAACCAGTGGAGATCTATCATCAATCTAGACCGTCTCCCCCCCACATCATCAGTTCTCACCCCCACTTCTGGCCTATTGTCATTCAGACTCCGGCTCCCTTTCACTCCTTATTCAATATTTTTGAGCCATTGTTCCACCTTACATGCCCCCTCTGAACTACATTACTTTTCCCACTCTGGTGAAAGGAGAGGGGCAACAGCCAGAAAAAACATAATATGTTATAGTGTCAGGAGTAACAAAAACATCAGCCGGCCATGGCAAAAGTCTGGGTTTTGCACACATTCTCAAGCGCCAACTCCAAGCAAAAGCATGCACATCATCTCGGTTTCTCCCCCTGCACTAGCACAAACGCTTTTTCTCTCACACACATACACACAGTGACCCTGTGGGCTTTACTGGGCTCTTTGAATGAAAAAGAGAAGTCATTTATCCGACTCATCTTTGCTGCACCTCGCAGCACCTTTTAAAAACACTCTTTATTCCTTGCTAAGGCTAAAGCTGCACCTTACTGACAGCATGATGGAGAGCCCCATTCTGCTTCCCTTTCTTCCCTCCCTTTCTTTCTCTCTCTGCTGTCTCTGGAGCTTCTCCTGTCTTACCATGCTAGCTGCCAACAGTCCTTGCAAGAAAAGTGAATGCTAAGCTTCAGTGACGACGTAAGAAAGTGTAGGTCCATGTGCATATGTGCGTCTGTCTGCGTGTGTGTGTTGTGTGTGTGCCTTGGGGTGTTTTGGCATAGATCCCTGTGTATCAGTGTTTCCATGTTTAATCGGAAAAAAAGGTGCCACAGTAAAATGTGTAAAAAGGTGCAGGGGGGGAGTTCACAGATGGGCTTGCTCATGTGTAGAGGTGAGAACAGGAGTGCCAGAGGCTGCTGGGAGGCCTGTCGTGTCAGAGCTCATCACGAGTTAACAAAATCATCCACCAGAACCCGTCAATATTCAGTCCGCCATCCTGTCACTGTCTGACCTCTTTCACTTTTTTCACGTCCTCTCTGTTCTGTAGCTTTCATAACGTGATAAACCAAAAGATAGTGAACCTGCAGAGATGCTTTTATGTAGCAGTATCAATTCCAATACCATGTACATAACATCTACACCTATCAACTGTATTGTTGTTGTAGCTTTGCATCCAAGTCTTTGATCAGTTAGGTTCATCTTATCACTCAGTGAGGTTGTAATGTTTTACAGGTTAGCAGACAACACTGTCTAAGATGTGGACTAGGGCGGCATAGGATTGTTGTAACCAAAAGAATTCATGATAATGACATTATCACAATATGGAAAAATTGAAAAACAAAATGAAGCAGTTAGCCATTTTGCATGTTTTGTCTCTTTTTTGGCAAATTAATTATACTCAAAATCCAAGTGTAGACAGGTGGAGAGAGTCTGCAACCATCACTGCATTTTATGTTGTTCCTATGTTGCTTGCGCCCAATTATTTACGATATTATCATATGTGTGTTATTAAAATTCATCAGTATTTCATTTTGTAATATCACAGTTATCGCCAGTGTCTAGCTGATTTGGACTCATTTAGCTTTGACTTATTTTGCATTCATATTTGAAGCATAAATCCTCCTCCCTCCCTATTTTCCTGTCACTTTCTCCCCTCAGCTGTCAAATAAAAAACAAGAATTAATAAAAAAAAAAAAAACACATCACAAGGTTTTACCAATGTGTCTTCAAACTTTGTTGTGCTTGCAGTGAATACACCACAGATGATGCATATTCCAGGTAGCGCACAGCTAAGCGTCAGGTTGTCTAGACTGTATTTGACCAGAGGTGTGCACGCTTTCGGTTTGTGTGTTTATCTGGAAGAGTTTCTATGCAGCTCAGCAGACATCAACAGTAAAACCTCTAACCTATTTGGCAAACAGCCCACCTCTTTTTTTTTATCTCCCTCTCTCCATGGATGGATCATTCATCACCCTCTTCCTCCCTCTTTCTCTCCACACAGCATCCTGGTCTGCAACATGCGCCCCACCAATACAGCTGTAACTACAGATAAGGGTCACCATCATGACAGGTTTGATTCAAAACTGTTCTCATTATATTGAATAAGAATAAAATAATAAAAAAGGCCTATAGAGGGAGAGATAACTTCAGAAATAGCACCAAAAGAAGTAAAGGAAAATCAGGTTTGTTGAGCCAAGCTGTTTCAAGGTCTCCAACAGTTTAGTTAATTCTGCTGATCTTTTTCTGTGAGTAGTAGTATATAAATGTATTCAGCTACTGCTGCCGTGGCCACATGGCTCTCTGAGAGGCAGATTTGTTACTTAAAGGATGCGAGAGGTTGCCATTTCTCCATTAGAGCCCATCATAGTTGGTTAAAGAGAAGCAATTCGGGGGTTTAATGGTTGTGAGATGAAAGAATCTACTGCTGGGCCTGTTGAATGTGCGTGTTGTGGGTCTAATTCAACCAAACATCTGTGATGGGAGGTGCTGCCACATGCCCCCTCCTCCTCCCCAACACCATCACTCTTCTGCCTTTCACAACTCCACTGGATTCCCATGTTACTGATTGACTTATCAGCAACAGGGAGTGGTTACATCTGATCAGTGTTGGTACATTTTAAGGCATTTTGAAATCGATTTTGCAACTGATAACTGTAACTTCTCAGACGCAGAATACAGTAAGCAACACACAAGCATAGACACAGATGACTAATGGTTTCTACACTTCCCTCCTTTTATTGTAACTTCCCTATTGTCTGATATCAACATGTCTGATATTTGAACGCAACTTTGCATGTTCTCACGCATGTGGGCTAAGAGGCTCCAACTGGATTGTGTCAGAGGCTCTGTCACAGTGGCATCTGTGTTTCCTCTCCACCTCAAGTCCTCACTGCACTGTTGCTCAAAGAAGTCAGTAACTGTTTGAGAGGGTATATTAAAGAGCTCCAGACCCTCCGCACATTCACGCTACACCCTCCACCACACTCAGGTCACACTCCCAGTAATCCAAACGAGAGACAATTAAATCTGAGACATAATACAGCCAGATAAGATCACATCCCATATGGATCTGATACAGTGTTTTATGCTGTATGATTGTGATGGGAGTAGAAGTAACAGGGACATTTACTTTATTATGACAAGCTGACTGTGAAAGCAATATGCAACATGCTACAAGACGGTTATCTATGAAACATCATAATATATGTGTAACTAAAACTAATCGGGGAAAAAAATACTAAAAAGGTCTGAATTTCAAATGTGAGAAAGTAACAATAAAGATCAGTTATTGTCATACCCTAAAGTATGTAAAAAAAGAAAAGAAATGTAAAGTGTGAGGTGTGTGAGCTTTTCCAATGAGATAGCAACGACAAAGTGAAGAAAGTGTGTGTGAATAATTCATGAAGGACAGAAAGCGACAGTTAACAGGAGTGTGTCATAGGACACTGACGTTCCATCCATCCATCCATCCTATCCAGCCATAAACCATCTTTATCCACTCTATCTCTCGCTCCCTCTCTCTCTGCTCTGGGGAGTTCAGATAAAGGATAATGGATCTGCTGACATTCATCTGTCCCAAAAAGAAATTCACATAAAATAACCCAAGCAGCATGCAAATACATGCACAGCAGCCAAATGAGGGCACACACACACACACTCTCTCAAGTATGAGCTTTTGCACACTAACTGGTTTGTACACAAGCAGCGATTGTGCATCTGTGTAACTAAAGCGCACATAACTTCACAAACACGCACAAATGTACAAACATGTAACTGCAGTATAGCAACATCTCTAAACTGAATTCACGCATATGTTAATTTGTGCATGCATGAATGTGCCAGTTTGTACACACTCCCTGCTTTTTTTCCTCTATTGCACACCCACACATGGACACTCAGACACACACACACATTAAATGCCCTGCAGGCCTGGTGCTGAGATAGTTCCTAGACAACACCTCAGAATTCAGCGGTCAAATGCAGGCAGTTAGCCAAAGCGCTCCGGGCTGAACTTGGATTGATGATCATAATTTGTGTCAGAGAGCCTTCTGCTGAATAACGATGGCCAATAATGCAGTGACACCAATGATGCCCGTGTGCATGTCACAGCCACAGTTCAGACCCTGCAGATGCTACCTAATAATAGTCGAATGAGCGGTGTGTGTCTGCTGTTTGCATATGAACGCACATGGTGCCACGCAGATACACACAGGCTGTAAAGAGACACAGAGTCAGTCGTATCTAGCTAATTAAACAAGCTGAGTCAATGGATGTGTGCACACAATCGCTGGCGTGAGAGGACAAATGCTTTGAATTATAACCCATAGAGTAACACACACGCAAGTCAAAATCAAGGAATATTTCACATTGCTGTTTTCCAAATTACAGCTATATGTTTTGATAAAGTCTTGGCAATTTCCTGAACGAATAAACATTTGGTTGATTTTCTTTTCTTTTTTTTAAACTCTCCTTGATTGTGTCTTCTATGAACCTTTGACCTATAAGACTAAACTACTGGCTGCCGTAAAGCTATGTAAGGTAATTTGTTGCAGACCTCCACTAACACACATATACATGCAGCAAATCCCACCATCAGCAACATGCAGGTGCACGATCATTCCAGCAAAGAGATAACAATGGACACCATCCTATCCCTCTCCCTCTCTCTGTCTCTCTCTGTGCCAAAAACCCAGTCATCTGGCAAAAGAGCTGAGTGGGACACATCATCAAGGGTATATTTGTTGTCCCAAAGCAGACACACACAATATGCCTCACACACACACTCATGCAAGCAGCAAAGGAATGGAGGCTCAAGGCCCATATTTCACCCAGTGAAAAATGTTAGTTTTAATATTTAGTTTTAAAGCTCCTAATTTTTTTCCCCCGTTGCAATTTGTTTTGCTGAAATCTTTGCTGTCAGTAGGCAAGTATTTTATCATATAAACAAGTACGTTAATTCATTAGACTCAACATTAAATTGCACTCTACTGTAGATGCTTACAGTTCTTTTTTAACCCCCAAAACCCACAGATGGGTTCAAAAGGTATGTTATCTTTACAGAAATACCCAAAACTAAACAGTGGAATTGTTGGATTTTCGACTTTCCAGCGGACCTTAAACTAATCACGTTGGACTTTCAGTTTCGTCTGGAAAATTGACCAAATCTAAGCCAAATATCTGGATATTTCATTAAAATCATTTGATTCTGTGTGTCATTTAAAAAGCTGACTAAAATAATCTATTTGCTCTAACCAGATTTGATAAAAGACCAAAAATTCTGTGAATTTTGGCAAAACTGTGGTGCTATTAGTAATTATACTGCAGCCAACAGTCACATGACAAAAATGTATGGACTTTTCGACTGAACTGGGCTAAACTTCAGGCTTTACTTACACACAGCAGGTAGGAAACAATTGTGGAAACAAAAAGATAAGTAGTAAAATATCTATAGTATGTAGAGTCACAATTGTTTCCAGGATTGGCAATACCTGTGGACATATTTTTTAAATGTTGTAAAATAAATAATTAAAGTAATTAAACCTTTTTTTTCTTTTCTTATGATTTATAGAATTATAATTTTGCTATACTGCGCATTTAAATATTTTTCAGTCCTCTCTACTTTTAGCCCACTTTTAGGAGTAAATAAAAAACGCTGCAGAAACTGCAAAATAAATAACACCATGGAGAAATTGGACGAGGATCTAGATCCTGTGTGACACTCCAATCACCTTAATGATGCTGCTCTGATATTCATTTCAATTTTACAGTCACCAGTCGAGCTGCAATAATTAATCAATAAGCTGTCATGTATTAAATAAATCTGCAACTATTTTGATAATCAATTAATTGGCCTGACTAATGTTTTAAGAAAAGAAAGTTTCCATTCTCTGACTCCAGCTTCTTAATTTGAATATTTGATGGTGTCATTACTCCTCTGTGACAGTAAAACCTTTGTGTCGTGGACAAAACAAGTCATTTGAGGACATCATCTTGGACTGATTGACATTCCTCACAATTTTATAGACCAAACAACTCTATTAAGATATAATTATGAATAATTGACAGATTTATCAATTTTGAAAATAATCAGTAGCTGCAACAGTAGTCAACAGGATCAGGTTCTGAAACCACAACCTCCACTATTACAATGACATCTATAACAGGAGGCCAAAACCGTTTCAAATACAGGTGAGAAGAATGAAACTAAATTAAAAAAACAAAGACATGAACATCAGGATCACTTAACACAGTATATGTAAACATGTCTATGGTATACAGTATAATGTTTTAATATTCTTATGATTGGAGGACAAAGCAGAGAATGTGCATTTCCACTTTCCACAGACATTACTATACTAGTGTGTGCATTACAGTCCCTGAGCCACGATCAACAGCAACACATCATGTAATGCCCTAATGTCAGTCAAATTAGAAATGTAGGAAAAAATACTTCACTGGAGCCTAAAATAAGCATGCTGGCATGGTAACAAATGCATTCATAAAGCTGTCTGGCTTGGCAACATGGCAGCAACATCCATTTTCAAGGAAGTAAGAAATTAATTCCAAGAATAGAATAAAAAAAATTTCAGGAAGAATAGGACATAATAACAGACCATTAAATGCAGGTACGGTACTTGATGCACCAGTGGTCAAAAATATTAAATAGATATTGAAGTACAAGTTGTATAACAGACAAAACAACATGTTTTCATTAGAGAATGTTTGCCAAAGCATTTACTGCTTACTAAAAGCTTTAGCTGTGGCTTCTAAACGTCACACAATGACACCAAAAATGTCATGAGCTCAGAATTGGCTTATGTGCAGACGATCTTAGGTCAAGAATTTACTTTACAGCACTGCACTGACTCCTGTGTTCACTGCTTTAGACTTTAAAAAGATCTGTAATCTTTCCTATCTACTTCTTAACACCTCGCCCTCCTCTCTCCATATCTGTCTCAGACAATTCTGCTTCACATAATTCCCTCTTTCCTTTCTCTCGGCATATCTTCTACTAGATTTATTTTTCCCTTCCAATTGTTCTCTTCCGTCCTCATACGGTCGTCCCTCGGTATCTCCTTAGTTCCCTGACGAAATGCACAACTCTATATAATCAACTTAACCGCTTTGCCGTCTGCCACTACACCGAGCTGCCATGAGGTTTACTGGTCACACGACTGTGCTCTCAGCTTATCGTGCGGCAGTGACAGAGGAGCCAGCTGCCCTTCTTATGCTGCTCTTGGCGGTTACACTGACTGAGTAGCAAACAAAAGAATCTCTGAAACTATGTGTGTCAGCGTCTTCCAGAGCCAGTACACTGTATGTTATGTTGTTTTTCTGAGCAGTATTTTCACCAAGTAACGACTGCAATGTCTTTTAATGCTCATGGTACGAAGTAATAAAATGTTGTGGATATTAAAGAGAGAGTTGATCCATTTTTCACATCACAGCAAGTGACATTCCACTAACCGCAGCTGAAATGATTATTTGAATAATTGATCTATAGAAAATCAGTTTGCACTTTAGGACAATTATTATGAAGAAATTGAGGCTCTGCGGTTCGATTCACTGCATGTCAATCGATAACTCCTGCCTCCTGTCTCTCTATAGTGTCCAATTGAATTAAACAAAATGCTTAGGATATGGGGATATAAAATAATAATAAGAAATTGCATTCTCTGTTTTCTTCTTTCCGCTTTTCTCAGTTGATATTGTTTTAATTTAAATTTTTTGGTTTTACACTGCTGGTTTGACGAACAACAAGCAATATTAAGATGCATTTGGGACCTTGATCACATTTTCAGTAATTTGGAAGCAGGTCTGGGTAATATAGATAAAAAGTTTCTCAACATTATTTAAAAATATCAGTCAGTACTGGTGATTATTGATCATATTTAATGACCTATTTTTAATAAAGACCTAGGAGAAAAAAGGTTTCATTTGAATTGAATCACCTGACTTTGAATTCAATTTAGCCTATTTATCAAGGTACACAGGTAATCTGAATCCTAATAACAATGAAAGACACACAAATAAGTACATTTATACACCAAAATCTCACCCCAATTCACACTAAATAAAGAAAGCAAGCAAATCGATTCATAGAAGGTGACCAGGGCGAAGCTCCTGCACCGCACTAACGTTAAGGTCCCTTGTTGCTAGCCTGAAGCGGTTATCAGCGGATGGGGAGCTCTTACCAGCCATGAGTGCATATTACATTTTTTTAAATTGAAGATACAGTTGCACCATACATTTTTCAAATACATGAGCAATTAACAGCATTTACAGTCCCAATTTTAACTGTAGACCATGTTCAGCAAAAATAGGCACATGTCTCGACTACAAACCGACATTCTGTGTGTATGTGTGAGATTAAATGCAGCAACATCCATTCTCCGCTCTCCTATTTGGAAGAGAGAGAGGAAACTCTGGTTATAATAAGGTTTCCTCTTACTGTTAATGTTGCCAAGCTACAAAATAATGCCTTCCCATTACAAAGCACACCCAATTTCCCACTGAGCACTGCAGCTCACATCCCCACTCCTGCTGCTGTGGAGAAAACCAGATCTGCTGAGTGCAGGTACAAATGTTGCGCAGTGTGTTTGGCATGTTTCTATCAACGAGATGGAACTTTGATCCAAAATCCACAGAACGCCCCTTTGAGGAGAGTAAAGGTGCACTGACAAGCAGATGAGACAAATCGCATGAGAAGGAAGGGAGGGATGCTGAAGGGAAGGATGGGAGGAGGTGAAAAACAGCAGGAGAGGAAGATGGGTGCCGTAGTGAAGGTGGATTGTGTCAGGGAGGCTCATGCGCAGGGTTCTGACAGTAATGTTCAAGTGGTGAATGATGGTTTTCTACAAACTCTCTTCACACACAACTTTCCACACATTTTTGAACCCCTCTCTTCACTTTTATCACTTCTTCTGTGTATACACTCTATATTCTGACCTTTTGTCTTTCTCTCTCTTCCTTCTGTCTGTCTCACTCCTCTCCTCTCTGAAGTTATAGTAAATATCTCTCCCCCCTTCCCCCTACCCTCCTGTCTCTGTCTCTCTCTTGGGGGAAGCTCAGTGCCAGTGTGAAGTTTTATTTGTGTAATTTACATCCTCCCTGACAGCCTTCTGTGCCCCCCTACAACCCTTGGCTTTTACTGCAGCCAGACCCTCGTAAAACAGCCGCTCTTTGTGATGAGAGAGAGCCAGAGAAGGATGGGGAGCAGGACTGTCTGAGCTACAATCCAGAGAAAGCTGATTGTAAAAACAACACGCGGTCACTTGGTGTCGGTTAGCTTCCTGGCTGGCTATTTGTGTGTGTGTGTGCGCGCGTGAGCGTCTCCAAATCAATGTTTTTGTGTGTGTGTGTATGTGCACCCTCACTCGTTGTCTCTCTATAGGACTGTGTCGGTTTGGTTTCTTGACACAGCAAGCTTTAGTATATCCAGGGATCAGACATTAATCTACCAGCCATCATGTGCTTGCTGTGTACTTAGCAAACTCGCCCTCGGGGTCAAAGGTCAAATAGTAATCCCAATAATAGCTGGTATGGACTTCCAACTCACCTGCAAAGGTACAAGTTTCTTCAGGGTCAGACATCTCTTGACACTGAGTAGCAATATAGATACCAAGAAATGCTACTGTGCTAATTTAGCACCACTGGAGATGCAAAATACCAATGACAGTCTCTTGGCCAAACTCAAAACTTGAAAGCTTAAAATGAGATAACTTTTATCTATGGAGGAAGAAAAAAAACATCAAAGGGAGTCAACACCAATAAAATTCCTATTCTGAGAGAGAACGCTAACTAGAGAAAAAGAGAAAAGTAGGAGAACAAAAGAGAGAAGCATGAAAGAGTGAGGCAAATAGGTAATGAGGGGAAGAGATCAGTGAGATGCTGCATCTCAACGAGAGAAAACACACCATGAAGGAGGGCGATCTGAAGCAAAGAGGCAAGACAAAAAAAAAGAAGACAAAAGATGCACCACTGTGAATAGAAAAAAGTAAATATGCTTACTGGCAAGAATCAAAAACATGCTTTATTGAAAACAAGGTCACAAATGAATAAATCAGTGGAAAGAGCAGCGGGCCAATCTCCCATCTTTATTTACATCTCTCAGCCTCATTTCTTGCCATGTACTAAGGAGTGGGGTGCTAAGCGAAGTCAGTGGGAAGTCATGGCGACTAACACTTTAATGGACCGCACAGACACACACACCAGAACAAGAGCAGAACCATGAGAGCACAGAGAACAACAAGAGTTTGAGATGGAGCTATGGGGAACAATGACCCCCAGTGGCTGCTATTATGCTTCAGAGTCGACTGTGTGTGGAAGAGGACTGAAGAGGAACTCATTAGGAGTGTTTGGCCAGTCGGCCTCTCACTGTTCACAGCGGCTAAGAACGGTAAACAATCCCACTTGAGCACCCACTCAACAATATCACACACACTACAACCTGCCGCCGCCTGTGTGAGGCAGCATTTTCAAAAGGGAACATGCCTTATTAAAAGTGTGTGCATACTCACATCCCTTCCTCTTTCTAACCCTTGATTCCATTTGTTAGTGTCCTCTTTCAAGATGACTCTAACAGAATTATTGGAACCACAAGCGGGGGAAAAAAAGTACTGCAGAGATGGAAAGAGAGGGGTGAGGAGAGGAGAGGAGGGAGGAGGAGGGTGGGTACACTAGCGATTGTACAGCTGTTGGAGCGAGGGAATCAAAGCAGACAGGCCAACGGCACAGCAAAGACATAATTAGCGAACATGAACATGCATCATGTGTCGCCCATGAATGCCATCTGCTTCAATTTAAAACTTTATGAACAGAGGAACAGCGTCGAGAGGCAGGGCGGGAGGAGGAGGAGGAGAGGAAGGGACAGAGTGACATTTTCTGTGAGATCTGGGAGCTCAAGCTAATTTCCAGTCAAGCCCCCAAAAAACGTTGATCATTAAAGACTTTATAGCATATATAACACATAAAAAACACAGAGATGCCAAAGAAATGCTTGAGGTGAGACAATTTTCTGCAGATGGACACATTTAAAGATCACAATTCTTCAATAAGAAGGTCTGCAAGCACTGATTATTTTCCTTATTGATTAAACTGCCAATAGTTTCTTCATTAATTCATATTTTAGTCCATAAAATATCAGAATCCAGGGAAATGTTCACTGCGAGTTCCAAGTTGTTGCATCTGGAAGGGTTCGGACTTTTGGACCAATCAAACCCAAGAAATTAACAGAAGGCAGCAGAATAGAAAGCCACGTGACTAGCTGGATAAAACACAAATTCTTTGGCAATTGCTGTGGAAATCACTAAAACAAGGGCTGCGCAATATATTGTTTCATGTACAATGGTCACATTGCAGGCAGTGTGATGTGAAGTAAGACAACTTAACTCAAACACATCACGCTACGACTTTGTTGCTCCTTAATATGAAAAGAAAACTTGCATGGTTCTCATTTCCCTTGATTGACCTACAAGAGAGGTCTGTCTTAACATAATTTAAGGCCTCTTGGATTGAGCAGGGTTTTTTTTAACGTTATTTACAAGACAGACAGTTTGTTGACATGCAGGCTCCACATGTGCACAGCAAAATGAGCAAGGATCAGGAAGGAAACACTGAAAAGGAAGATTATGGTTGTAAAAAGAAAGGCAGCATCAGCTGGATGGAGATCATTCAGCTAGACAAGTGATGATGTTGACCGAAAACAGGTACTCTGTCTGCAGTGTGCTGCAATTGTTGCCGTTACACAAGGCAGCAAGTAAATTGTCTGACCATTTAACTGATACCACAAAGCTCTATAGTGAAAAGCCAGATCTGAATTCCATCCACAGCAAAGAAAAAAAAATATGAGAAAGGTTCCAATCTGCGTTTTCCAGCCTTTTTTCCAATTACTTTTTATTTTCAATGCAGATACACTTCAATACAAAATCCCTCTTTTCACTCTAGGATGACTAATTCTTCACAGATAAAGTTATTTAAGTCATAGACAACAAAAACAAAAAATTTCAATGTCAGTTTTTTCCAATCTCGCTTTATCGTTTGCCGATTAAATTATCATTTCAGCTTCATAACCAAACTTAAAACACCTAAAATTTACTATTTTCTCCTGAAATATTTACTGCAAAAACAATAGTGGTAATGGTCTCAAAATCCAGCATGTGTTGGACTCCACATTGCATAAAACCGCACTACTCTGTTGCTGTTTTAAAAAATGCCCATCCACTGAAGCCTGCTACAACAGAAAAACCACACAGGCTCATGTATGGTCTTGCACCCATAAAATCTTAATCGCTGTTAATATGAAGAATAACTCTCTCCTCTGCTGTGGCATTAGCGACACCACCAGCAACTTCACAGCGGAGCCATGCCTCTTCTCAATGAAGGAGACCTGATGTGTTATTTTAATCAACTTGGCCTGCCGGCATTAATTATTCACCAGGTTGGTGAACTGGGACGGCCCGCGGGTAGAAAGAGGGAGGGACGGGAGGTTCCTCTGATTAAGGGCTTTAGGGAGGGGAAAAAAAACAAAAAGGAAAAAGAAGAATATGAGAAAAGGAAGAAAGGGGAGATGCAGGAGGAGATTAGGGCTGCACCTCCTGGCCTACTTCTTGTTTTTAGTGTGTGTGTGTGTGTGTTGGTGTGGAGAGGGGGGGGGGGTATGGGCAGAGGTATATGTGGGTATCGTGAGGTTGAGAAATTGTTGGGAAACAGGAGAGTAAAGTAAGTGGGAGATATGTGTGCAAATATGTGGACATGCATGGTCAGTGTGAGGCCTCGGGATGCTTACTGAGGCAGCAGGAGACGTGTGCGTGCGTGCGTGCGTGCGTGCGTGCGTGCGTGCGTGCGTGCGCGTGTGTGTGTGTGTGTGTGTGTGTGTGTGTTAAAAGCTAAATCAAATCATGATGCTGCATGATCCAATTCCTGATGGTCAGGGAGGGAGTCCTGCCTCCCCATGGAGAGAGGAGCCATGGGGTGTAGGTGAGCTGTGACTGGTGGATATGTGGCCACACACACACACACTCCCACTGTGCATGGAGTGTCTCTCCAGGCTCGCATGAGATGCAGCCTGATTGGGCCATGCGTGACACCATCTTAAGGTGCAGTGTGTGGAAAAAAGTCTAAAGGGAGTGAGTCTGCATGTGCCTGTGAGTGTGTATTTTTGTGCCCAAAACACAAGCACCCCATGAGTGAACGCTTGTGCCTTAAGCAGCTTTGAGAGCGATTCTCACAGCGGAGACAGAAGGGAGAACAGAGCGCCCCTGCTGACACTCTCAGTAGGCTGACACAGAAAGCTTGTTTGGGGGCATTAAATCTTAATACACAAGAACACTGGGGAGGAGATGGAGAAAAAGAGAAAATGAGAGGAAGAAAGTGAGAGCCTGAATAGAAGGTGGAGGGAACATGATAAAGGAGGAGGGGGTTGTGTTAGAAGAAGAAGATGCAGAAAAAGAAGAGGAGGTGAGCAAAGAGAAGCTGCATGGGAGCACGCACAGGGGAACTCCTGAGGGGCAGGAAGGAAGGATGTTGCGAGGGAAAAGAAAATTCTTTCCCCTCCAATCCACAGGAGGATAGCCTAAGATGCCAGAAAAACGTAGCACGGCACTAAATCAAACCGGTTAAATCATCATGTGTTAATGACTCCGTTAACCCGCTTCTCGCCCTCCCTCCTCCCCCTTCACTAAAAGCCTGTACAGAGGCTGTGTCATCCCTAATTCATCCTCTCAGTAGACAGAGACAGAAGATGGTGAGAGAAGGTAAAGGGAGGGCGATAAAGGGCTTTGAACTCCCTCCTGAGACTCTTTTATAAACAGTTTCTGCCAATAAGATGTTAGTTTGTCTACAATATCAGTGTTGTTCCTCGGTATCATTATGTTCCATCATTGTGTAGCTGTGATGGACTGACATGTGGTATCCCTGTCTCTCTCGTATGCTAGTTAGCATGTAGCAGAGGCAACAAGAATGACAGGTGCATCTAGTGCAAATAATTATGCATTGTTCAGTTTACTGGCATAGCAAGTTTCACTACAGTGAGGAACAATCAGGAGTAGTTTTTCAATATTGGGGTTGCTCTCAACAAAGCGTATTAAAAGTGGGTAAGAACTAGAGGATCCCATGGGTCCCGAACACAAACCTCGCAGGACCATGCAGTTTTAATTTTGAGTGGGCTCTCAAAAAATAAAACTGGTCTTGGGATTTAGAGCGAACCAGTGGGATGTAGTCAAAAAATGAAGTTGAAAAGAAGTTTAAAGTGGGTTTTTACAATACAAAAGCGAAGCAAGGCCAGCCTGACATTTGGACAAATCTCTCGGTTGTTATTGGAAAAGACGGAAAAGAATTGGACTTTGTTGCGACAAATGTGCAAAGTACTGATATACGACATACCAGCTCTATTGTTCTGGGTCAAAGTAAGCACTCCCTAAAAGATACGGCACTTTTTCATGTACATTTTTAACAAAACACTATCCAGAAATGTATAAAATATGTATTTACGGCATTACGATAACTATAATTCTTCAGAATCCTTCCGGGTGTGAGTGGTAATGGTCAGAAATCCAGCTGGAGCAGGATTAAGAAAACCATCCCACAGTTCTAATATAATCTGAAGATTGTATTTCTTGCTTCTAAAATGTCTGCAAACACAAAGACATGCATAACAGTGGATGCGCACATGGTTTGGTCATGGACACGTTTACTGGTACACACCCTCCTTACATACCATGCTTTGCCAAATCTTGATTTTTTTAAAAGCTTTGTTTGTATTATTATGAAACAACCTTTTTTTGTGGTCAATGCCTAGAAAACAACAAAGTGGATGAAAGCTTGTAACAACTCAAACTAAAAAACAGATGATAAAAAACAGCTACAAAAATGCATAATTTTCATACAGAAGACAATAAAGAGACATGTTCGCTAAAAAACATAATGACTTGATATTAACCTTATGCTTTCATCCTAACCAACAACCAAGATTCAGGCTATTTGGTAAATCATGGTTATTAAGAGCCTAGTAAAGATTCAGAACATAAACTGTATATAAAAGATCAATGTGAAAAGTGAAGCCAATGCAGAAAAGCCTTAAACCTAATGACCAGCAGGGGGCAACTCCTCTGGTTGCAAAGAGGAGGTCAACTGTATTGAAGTCTATGAGAAAATGACCCTTCTACTCATTGATTTGTTACCTCAGCAAACATTTTCCCAATAAGTTTGTGGACTCAATCGGTAGTTTCACGACTTTTTGAACACAGGGCGATTTTTATTTTGTAAATTATGGTCCCATTTAGACAAAAATAGATGATGAAGTAGGCTAGTAGGTTAATTGTGATTGACAAATTGCTAAGGTATGGTGTCCTCATAGTGTCCTCAGTCAGATCAACCTCTTTGTTGTTACATCAAATTTCAAAAGACCAAGATAGCAATGGTCAAATGCCAAACTTGAGGCTTTAAAATAGTAATTAACAAACCAACGAGTGATGTTGCGGTTGCTACATTTATTTCTTATATACAGCCTATGGAACAGAGGGCTAACTTTAGCTTGCCAATGCCAATTTGGGAAACAAAGGAAAGAAGGGCAATAACAAAGAAATAAAACTGTAATGCTGCTAAGGAAGGATAAAGTAGCAACTAATGTATCTTGCGTGTCCTTAACGTGATTCCACAAAAGAAAAGACTATACAGCCCCCATTAACAAGACACTGAGTACATCTGAAAAAAGGTTTGAAGGATGGTTTTTCAGTGCACACAATATTGCCACTGCATGTCTCCAAGTTATTTGCAAATGTGATTTAGTTGCAACTAATGAATATTTTGCCAGCACCGAGTCATTTTCCAAGGGGTTCGCCGGGACCTCAAGTCCAAATTAAAGATGTAAACAAAATGTCAAGATTTAAAATGGAAAGAAAATGCAGTCGCAAAAGCCTCCCCGGGCATTCAAACACAATAATAAGACTCAACAGATGCTAATTACATGCAAACACGTTCATGACTCCGCTCTCTGTAAGCACCTTGTCACCATCAGATGTTGATCAATCTGAGCAAAAGAAATCATGTTTATTCCACTGCTGTCGCCTTTTTCAAACAAGAAAAATGTGCAATTAGTTTTCAACAATCATGAACAGTTTACATAATAAATTCAACAAACATCTTCAGTGGCGCTGGTTTGTCCTGCGAATGTGTTCAAGATGTGTAATAACTTAATGATCCTTTTCCAGAAATGGTTCCAGTCAGTTTGAGTGGTTCTATATGCAAATGGTTGATAGGATCACTGTGTTCCTTTACCCTGTTTTTCTTTTCCCTTCCCGCCTCTCCCTCCCAGCCCCCTTTTTTTTACTCTGCCTCTCTCGGCTGAGTGATAAACGCTGTCTGTTGGCCATAAATCCAGGGGGAGTCCTGACAGGCGTCCCAATAAAGCGCTCTATTTTCTCCCTGTTTGGTGGGTTTGTCAGGGGCCCAGAGGAAGTGAGATAACATTAGGAGGAGGAGGAAGAGGAGGTGGTGGTGGAGGAGGAGATGCAATTTCACCAGTGGTGTACACACACACACACACTCACAATGACGGGGGCACACAGACACACTCATAAACAAACAGTGGGGATATCCACATGGAAGGATGAAATACGCTCAGCAACACACGGACATACTTGAAATGAGTGATTCATGTGCCAAGTGGCCAATAGGCTCAAACCGCAAGTTAGTTGGTGCAAATGTCGGCCTGTAAGCTGTGAAAAACACTTTTTTTTTCCTTCTCTGTTTTACACTATCACACACAGACAAACAAAGCCGAGGCAACATTCACAAAAACGCAAACCTCAACTACCATGCAAAGAAAGCACTAGCTCCCTCCTGTTCTGTCTGCAGCAAAACACACGTCCTCATTCATTTCAGCTGGAAAATACATTCTATATGGAAGATCTCTTAACATGCCAATAATTTTTTTTGCAAGGCATGTACAACTGCAGCTTCTTGACTTATCATATGTCTACAAACTGATATTGCTAGTTCGATTTTCTTCTGTGCTTCTAAACAATAAGCACAAAGCAACGTAGCCGGCATGACAGCCACACAACACCATCTCCATCGTACAATATCCACGCCAGGGGGAAAAACACACACACATCATTTACTTCTAATTAAATCCAATCCTCCAATGGCATTGCCCAGCTCTCACATTAATGATTGAACGAGTGGACGTCTACATGTGTGATCGGTTGCTTTCATTAACTGTCACAGGAAATCTCCCAGCAGATGCCTTCTCAGATCTTCAAGCACCAGTTAGATGTTCTTCAGAAATGTTCACATCACATTGCAAACCCTATTGTAGTTGCTGCGTGACGGCATTTAGCCTAATGTAGGTGTGAGGGGGTAGAGGTATAGGTGCAAGGCTTCGACCTGTTACAGTGTAATGAGTCGCTTTATAAATGCACAAATAATAGAAAAAATAATGGAAAAAAGTTCTTTATGTACACGCAATGGTGGGTACATAAGCTGCAAGGTCACTGCAGCTAAAGCCTGTACAGTCTATGCATCAGTTGTTTGGTCCAATTTAATACAGACTGCACAAACAATCCAGCGAGTCAATTTCTGTCGATAATGCAAGCTAACAATATGGTAAAATACACACAGACTTCATACTGTTTATACATTACAGCATCTGTGAAGTCTGGAGGATTTCAGCAACGTCCCAACTTCTTTTTAACCAGCTTGTGCATATTACCGTATTTTGAAGCCACAACAATTATCTCACACAATATATGTGTAACTGAAGAAGAAAAAAGCACCACTTAAAGGCCAAAAAGCAGGAATTGTGTATGCATTCACTGCACTGTGCTGTCAGTGTGTGTATTATCATCATCATACAGTCTTAATAATGTGTCAATTCAACTTATTGGCTTTCTGATTTGCTCGATATCGATATTTGGCTCCAGTGTATCGATGATGTATAACGAGAGGAAGAGATGCAATATATTGCCATATCAATATTCTGTCCCACCCCTACAAGGAACACAAATTTATTTCAATCAAGCACAGCTCCCTAATTTGATTCACTTGATGTATTAAATAGCAAAACAAATGACTTCCATACTGAATAAGCTGTGATGTGACATGACGCTGTTTTGTTATTCCAGCAATCTAACAACATAGACACAAATAGTATATATACATTTATACAACAATAACACTGTACAACACTTTTTCCTGTAGTATTTTCAAAAGTGTACCTTTATGGTTTCATTAGCAAGGATTAACAAGGATTCTGTTAACATCCTATAACCATCCACTTCGTTCTGCTTGCACTCTTCTATCAATCTGTAATCTCTTGCAAGTACTTTTCCCTGATCTTCCTCTTCAACCTTTTCTTCTCCTTGAGAGGACACACCACACAACCCACTTATTTAATTCAGTCCGTGCAACTTTTCACCTGTCTCTTTGTGCAGCACACTCCTTCAAGTCCATCACTCTTCAATTTCACTGCTGCCCCATTTCTCTCAAACACCCTCTCCACACTCCCTCTCCACCTCTTTTATCTTTTCTTCTTCGACTGATGGTTGTGAAGGGCTGTTTTCTAGCTAAGCCAAGCCTTCACTTATACACTACAGTACATATAATGGTATGAAATCAAGCAAGATGGTATGTGTGCATTTATTCCGTCAATGGAAGAATCACATCTTGAAGAAAAATGGAGAAGGATACAAAGAAAGATGCAGAAACAAAATGAGATGTGAAGTCAAAAGAGAGGCTGGGAGACAAGAGAAAGCAAAAAAGCTTTGGCTCTTCAGGCCAAGCCTTTCTGCTCTTAAGAGGATTCCCACCTGGTAGCAATTTAGCTTGTGCCTGGTAAAGCAGGCCCTGGAAAGGAAAAATAATGTCTGTTGGGTTAGTGGTTTCATTTTTCAATCAAATAAATCACGACCTTACAGAAAATAATTTTTGTCTTTTAATGGCCTCCCCAGCGTTTGAAGTTTCTCAAGGGACATCCAGCTTTGAAGTCTGCGAGGGGAGGAGCGAACTTCCCTTAGTGTGTGTGTGTGTGTGTGTGTGTGTGTGTGTGTGTGTGTGTGTGTGTGTGTGTGTGTGTGTGTGTGTGTGTGTGTGTGTGTGTGTGTGTGTGTGAGAGAGAGAAAGAGAGAGAGAGAGAGAGAGAGAGAGAGAGAGAGCGAGAG